>JAODAL010008379.1:0-118120 GCA_025379985.1 Phyllomedusa bahiana | reverse complement strand
GCGCACCGCTCCCCCTAGTATTGGTTTTCATGGGCCGTGATCCTATTAAGTCCTCCCCCCTTCCCACCCCCCTTTCTAAATCGATAGTGCCCTTCCCTTTAAAGGGAAGCGCCCCCGAATATCTTGTTGTCTACTGTGTACCGTCCCTTCTGCCTCCGTCCCTTGACCATAAACCATAACTCCCCTGCCTACCTTCGCCTTCCCGACTACACCGCTTCACGTTCGTACCACCAACCCCTGGGCCCACCACCGCGAGCAAGTCATGTCGGGTAGCGACCGGGTAGCAATCCGACCCAAGGGCCCCATCCCCTTTGCGGGGGCTCGGGTGAAAAGGGACCTTTTGTTTCCGCCCCTGGGTGGCTTACCCATAAATTGGGGTGGCCGAGGACCATTTCACGACCGTTACAAGGCGTCATACATGTGGAAAAAACAGCACCAACCAACAGAAAAAAATTACCAGTGAATCCGTACTAAAGAGACTTTTCTTGATAATCTTTTCCCTTCCCTTTTCTTCCCAAGGTCCAAACTGTCAAGACAACTTCTCTCCAACTTTACAACTCATCCTTGTAGAATATACCAAACATCTTAGACCCCTCACTTTTTCAGCACCTCATTTTTTTGTGTCCCCCACCCTTAAAAAAACCCCTTTCCACAGTTGCCCAAAAGGTGATAATCCCCAATGTGCCCCCACGGGGTAAAAAGTCCCCCCCAGATGATTAGGGAACTCCTGTTTGTCGAACCAGTTTTATTTTTATTTGTAATCCACAAATGGTTCCAAACATCTTAGAAAGTTTTTTGGTTAGGGTGCTCTGTGAAAGGGAATTTGACACAAAAGTAAATAGAAAATCTATGGAAACCCTTTATAAAAAAACATTTATTATTTGTACATGCAGACAAAATAATAGGTACAAGGTCAGGCGACTGTCATTGTTCCATAAAAAGAAGAGCAATGAGTCGGAGCCGAGTCGTGACAATGCCATCTAGAGAGAGGGACGTTTTCGTCAGGGATTTGCGCATGCAGCAGATCATAGTGTCACAATGTGAAGAGACCTACATGATTACTTCCCCACTCACACCATCTCGCAAATTTACTACAGAAATATATTAGAATCACTCCCCCTTTTTTGCACCTCCCTTACCCTTTTTCCACCCTGTACAAACCCCTGGGTAATAAGTGAAGGTGAGCAGGTTATGGGCTGCTGGATGATATTTAGTTTTGTGGTAAGGGTAAGGTTGTATTTTTTGGGCTGCACTAGCCATATAACAAAGGAAGTTAGGGTAATGGGGGAAAAAGGGACAACCACAGCTTACAGGAACAATTTCCAGTGTTGGATCTATTTTTTTAATAAAATGGTCAACAATGAATGTTGTTGAGAACTGTTTAAAAATAATGTGTTTTTCTGTTGTTTCTGTGTTTTTTATTATTTTAGTATTAGTAATGAAGGCATCTAGGGTTTAGTGCCAACCAGCAGTGTTTTTCATCACCACAAGGCTGATACCAACCCCTCACTAATGCCCCAGAAACCAACACACCAATAGTACTGGAAAGAGCCAGGTTACCATTAGAAGGCGGACCCTTTTAAGTGATAGATGCTTTGGGAAACTGGGACTGGGATTTTTTAGGGGGAGATGGACCAAAATCCTGACCTTTTTACCCTATATTATCATGCTGCGCTATATTTTTAAAAATTGGCTGGTTATATGAAATAGGGAAAATCCCACACAGTTTTCTTTTTCATTATTTTTTTGAAATAAACCGCGATAGAACCAGGGACCCCACCGCAAAAATGTGGTTAAGCCACATCAGGGAGCAAGTCTTTGGGGGCCCTTTGGTTGGAACCGGTTTGACTTGTGTGGGGGAGACCCCAGGGCCAACCCTGATACTTACTTGGGTGGTGGGGTGGGGTGAATGGGGGAAGAATCGCAGGCAGGAACATGTCTGGGACAAGCAAAAAATCAGGGGGGCAACAGCAGCGTAGTAAAGGAAACAGGGAAAAGGAATAAAATGGGGACCAAATCACTCTCTCTAAACCACCAAATAACACCAGTAGGGAGTGGAAACATTATATAGGGTTAGAGTCCAGAGCAGAGCAGTAGGGTGGAGAGGCGAGTGCATGCGGACTGGAGTGGGCAGGGCATGAGTGCACCCAAGGCCAACGATGGCGGTCACAGTGCAGCTTGTGACAAAATCTAAAAAGAAACAAATTACTAAAAATAAATGGCATGGGATCCCCACATTTTCCATAACCACTTAAAGTAAAACCAATCTGATATTATGAAGATGCAAAGGTCTGTAAATATATGTTACTTCCCACCCGAAAAATAGCAGCCCGCAGCCACCCCAGAAGCATGGTGAGTTGGACATCATATTAGATGGTCCAACTTCTGATGGTAACCCTGCTCTACCCAGTACCCCTGGTGCATTGGATACTGGAGTAATATAAGAGGGAGTTAGTGCCAGCCTTGCAGTGGTGAAAAACACAGCTGGCTGGCTGCAAGCCCCAGTGATAGTAATAAAGTGGCATCTGTCATTACTTGCACTGGAATAAAAAAATTGTGGAAAAATCACAGACATAAAAAATGTATGTAAATAAACCTCCCTGACACCGGCCCACATTGACCATTTTAATAAAGAAATGGCTCAAACACTAGTCCGACATAGTCCAAGAAACCAACATAGTTCAAAAGGGAAACCTGTAATAGAAAACAAAGAAACTCTACAGACCGGGGGAGGGGGCACCCCCAAATTTTCCCTGATGCGGGAAAGCCTCCCCCAGTGCCGGGGAAAGCTGGGTGACTTGCCCCACAGCAGGCCAAGCTGACATCATCCATGACTGACGCCCCCCCGCGCCACCCTTTAAAACTAGCACGACCCCTCCCGACTGAAAACTTCAGACCAAAGATTTGGGAGATCAGCAAGTCTTCACTGCTTGCATGTCCCAAGGACGAGCCAATGGTTAAAACAACAGTGCAGGCCTGGACACGTGCCTGCACTGTTTAGTTTAGAACCCGCAGGATCCAAGATGGTTGGGAGGAACAAGTTTTTCACCCCAGTACCTGGCTATCCAGCCACAGGAAAAGGTGGGTGCGCATTCACGCTAAAAGGCTTTTTGGGGAACCCCCAAACCCTACAAGAATGAATGGAGGTCATGCTGGCATAGACCAGGCTGGACTGGCACCAGTACTGTGATGGGAAGCCAGATTTTTCCTTTTAACTTTGGGGGAATGGCAAGGACACTGAAAAAGGTGGTGCAGCGTTAAAAAACGGACGAGGGAGATGGTTTTTTTGCATAAAAAACTCTCCGTTTTTGGCGGGGGGGGGTCCCCTATTTGGGGGCCCCCCCCCCCCTCCCGGGGAGTTGGAAAATTTCCCCCCGCCGCCAGCGGCGGGGGGTCCTTAAATGGCCACGGCGACGGTACGCTGGTGCGCTACTCTCCCGCCGGGCCCTTTCCCACAGGTCACGGCGCGGGGGAAATGACCCGGCTGAGGGGGTGAACCCCGGCTGCCCACTTCCCCCTGCCCGCGAGGAATCGTCCGAGCGGCCGTCTGCAGGAGCCTGGTGAGGAGTGATTTTATTATTTTATTTTATTTTGCTTTTTTTAGCTATATGGGGGCTCGCCCTGGGAACAAGGGGGCCCCTCCTGGGAACAATGGGGGGTCTGCCGGCAACAAGGGGACACACCCGGCAACAGGGGAAATTACTGGCAACAAGGGGGGGACTACCGGCAACAATGGGGGGATCACCCGGGAACAGAGGGGGCATCTACCTGGAAAGAGGGGGCACACGGAACAATGGGGGCACTACCTGGCAAAAAGAGGGGGATTACCTGGAAAGAGGGGCATCTACCTGGCAACAGAGGGGCATCTACCCGGGGACAATGGGGGGACACCTGGCAACAGGGGGGGCATCTACCTGGCAACAGAGGGGGCACTACCTGGCAACAGAGGGGACATCTACCGGGCAACAATGGGGGCACTACCTGGCAACAGAGGGGGCACTACCTGGCAACAGAGGGACATCTACCTGCAACAGAGGGGCATCTACCTGGCAACAATGGGGGCTCTACCTGGCAACAGAGGGGGCCTCTACCTGGCAACCGAGGGGGCACTACCTGGCAACAGAGGGGGCATCGTCCGGGCAACAGAGGGGGCATCTACCTGGCAACAGAGGGGGCACTACCTGGCAACAGAGGGGACATCTACCTGGCAACAGAGGGGACATCTACCTGGCAACAATGGGGGCACTACCTGGCAACAGAGGGGGCACTACCTGGCAACAGAGGGGACATCTACCTGGCAACAGAGGGGACAACTACCTGGCAACAATGGGGGCACTACCTGGCAACAGAGGGGGCATCTACCTGGCAACAGAGGGGGCACTACCTGGCAACAGAGGGGACATCTACCTGGCAACAGAGGGGGCACTACCTGGCAACAGAGGGGACATCTACCTGGCAACAGAGGGGACATCTACCTGGCAACAGAGGGGGCACTACCTGGCAACAGAGGGGACATCTACCTGGCAACAGAGGGGACATCTACCTGGCAACAATGGGGACATCTACCTGGCAACAGAGGGGACATCTACCTGGCAACAGAGGGTACGCGCGCCGCCCACTAAGTCTCCTGCTTTTTCATTTTCAAAAGTTGGCAACTATGGTTTAATGTTACAGTGTGTGGGGAGCCTGTGTAATACAGGGACTGCTGCAGCCAGTGTGTGTGATACAGGGAGTGCTGCAGCCAGTGTGTGTGATACAGGGAGTGCTGCAGCCAGTGTGTGTGATACGGGGAGTGCTGCAGCCAGTGTGTGTGATACAGGGACTGCTGCAGCCAGTGTGTGTGATACAGGGACTGCTGCAGCCAGTGTGTGGGGAGCCTGTGTGATACAGGGAGTGCTGCAGCCAGTGTGTGTGATACAGGGACTGCTGCAGCCAGTGTGTGGGGAGCCTGTGTGATATAGGGAGTGCTGCTGCATGTGTGTGTGATTCAGGGTGTGCTGCAGCCAGTGTGTGGGGAGCCTGTGTGATACAGGGAGTGCTGCATCCAGCGTGTGTGGAGCTTGTGTGATACAGGGACTGCTGCAGCCAGTGTGTGTGATACAGGGAGTGCTGCAGCCAGTGTGTGTGATACAGGGAGCGCTGCAGTCAGTGTGTGTGATACAGGGAGTGCTGCAGCCAGTGTGTGGGGAGCCTGTGTGATACAGGGACTGCTGCAGCCAGTGTGTGTGATACAGGGACTGCTGCAGCCAGTGTGTGGGGAGCCTGTGTGATACAGGGAGTGCTGCAGCCAGTGTGTGTGATACAGGGACTGCTGCAGCCAGTGTGTGGGGAGCCTGTGTGATACAGGGACTGCTGCAGCAAGTGTGTGTGATACAGGGACTGCTGCAGCCAGCGTGTGTGGAGCCTGTGTGATACAGGGACTGCTGCAGCCAGTGTGTGTGATACAGGGAGTGCTGCAGCCAGTGTGTGTGATACAGGGAGCGCTGCAGTCAGTGTGTGTGATACAGAGAGTGCTGCAGCCAGTGTGTGGGGAGCTTGTGTGATACAGGGAGTGCTGCAGCAAGTGTATGTGATACAGGGAGTGCTGCAGCCAGTGTGTGTGATACAGGGACTGCTGCAGCCAGCGTGTGTGGAGCCTATGTGATACAGGGACTGCTGCAGCCAGTGTGTGTGATACAGGTAGTGCTGCAGCCAGTGTGTGGGGAGCCTGTGTGATACAGGGAGTGCTGCAACCAGTGTGTGTGATACAGGGAGTGCTGCAGCCAGTGTGTGTGATACAGGGAGTGCTGCAGCCAGTGTGTGTGATACAGAGAGTGCTGTACCCAGTGTGTGTGATACAGTGAGTGCTGCAGCCAGTGTGTGTGATACAGGGAGTGCTGCAGCCAGTGTGTGTGATACAGTGAGTGCTGCAGCCAGTGTGTGTGATACAGGGAGTGCTGCAGCCAGTGTGTGGGGAGCCTGTGTGATACAGTGAGTGCTGCAACCAGTGTGTGTGATACAGGGAGTGCTGCAGCCAGTGTGTGTGATACAGTGAGTGCTGCAACCAGTGTGTGTGATACAGGTAGTGCTGCAGCCAGTGTGTGGGGAGTCTGTGTGATACAGGGAGTGCTGCAGCCAGTGTGTGTGATACAGGGAGTGCTGCAGCCAGTGTGTGTGATACAGGGAGTGCTGCAGCCAGTGTGTGTGATACAGGGAGTGTTGCAGCCAGTGTGTGCCCGTCTGACGCTGCACATTGAGGATACGGTGCCGCTCTCCTGCCCTTTGCTGCATCCAGACCAGCGAGAACCCCAAACATTGTACAGTGCGCCATCTAGCGCTCATTGCTGGCAGCTGCGCCACAAAGGAGATACACGGCGCGTACAGGACTCCACCAATCAGAGAGCAGGAAGTCCCGGGACTGACCAATGACAGGGAAGAGTGAGAAGGAACAGGAAGTAGCTGCGGCTGGAGAAAGATGAGAAGAGAAGAGCTGGCAGTGAGAGGATCAGTCTATGTGTGTACTCGGCCAGTGTGTGTGTATATATACTGTGTGTACTGTCCTGTATTGTGTGTGCGCTGTACTGCTGTGTGTGTACTATACTGTGTGTATATGGCTAGTGGGTGTACTGTACTATGTGGATACCATACTTTGTGTGTAGTGCTGTGTACTGTACTGTGTATATACTGTACTTTGTACTATACTATGTGTATATTGTACTGTGTGTACTATACTCTGCGTGTACATGGCTAGTGTGTGTGTATTCTATACTGCTGTGTACTGTACTCTGCGTTTATATATACTGCTATGTGCTATAATGTGTGTCTATATACTACTGTGCAATATGCGGTGCATATATACTATACTGTGCTTCTATATACTACTGTGTCTATACTGCTGTTTACTGTACTCTGGGCAACATGTATGAACGTTGGTGCAGACAGGCCAGTTCTAAATCGCTTTAAGGCAGTGTAGACTGCACCAGAATGTATGAAGCTGTTCTTCTGCAGATCATAGATTTAGCGCATTCTCGTTCCACTACGACAACTTAGGCCACTTTAAGAGTCTGTTCAAACAGCGTGTTGGATCCGTTCTGGATCCAAAAAACGCATTCAAAAGTGCTGCGTCAATTGGTTCCAACACGCAGCTGTGTGTGTGGATGTTTTTTGGCTGCAGCAGGAACGCACCCTTTAGTTTAAAATAGGACTCCTGCTGCGTCAAACAGATCAAGAACTATTGTGACAGTTCTTTGAATGGATCCAAAAGACTCATGTAAGTAAATATGCATCGATGATCACTCATCTGAACACCGATGCGTGTTTTACATTGAAAGCAATGTAAATCACTCTGCACATTGTTAGATGCAGGTTTGGGTCCATTTAGGGTCCAAAACTGGGATCCAAACACGCATCTAAAAATGGATGCGAACACGGACTCAACACGATGTGTGACCATACCCTTAACTTGGTCTGCCTGTTCCAGCAGTAATGCACCCAGTTTTGCCTTTTTAGGCGCATTACAAAGTGCTGCAGGTGCTGCATAATGCGCATAATTATGGAGTGCGCCTTCCCATACATCTAGAGAACAGGGCTGCACCTGTTTTTGGTCTGAAAGGACATCAGAATACTGGTGCAACCCCGTACATACTGGTCGCCCTATGTGTATATACTGCTGTGAACTGTGTGTGTGTATATACTGCTGTGAACTGTGTGTGTGTGTGTATATACTGCTGTGAACTGTGTGTGTGTGTGTATATACTGCTGTGAACTGTGTGTGTGTGTGTATATACTGCTGTGAACTGTGTGTGTGTGTGTATACTGCTGTGAACTGTGTGTGTGTATACTGCTGTGAACTGTGTGTGTGTGTGTATACTGCTGTGAACTGTGTGTGTGTGTGTATGTATACTGCTGTGAACTGTGTGTGTGTGTGTGTGTATACTGCTGTGAACTGTGTGTGTGTGTGTATATACTGCTGTGAACTGTGTGTGTGTATATACTGCTGTGTGTGTGTGTATATATTACTGTGTGTGTGTATATATTACTGTGTGTGTGTATATATTACTGTGTGTGTGTGTATATATTACTGTGTGTGTGTGTGTGTATATATTACTGTGTGTGTGTGTGTGTATATATTACTGTGTGTGTGTGTATATATTACTGTGTGTGTGTGTGTATATATTACTGTGTGTGTGTGTGTGTATATATTACTGTGTGTGTGTGTGTGTATACTGCTGTGAACTGTGTGTGTGTGTATACTGCTGTGAACTGTGTGTGTGTGTGTGTGTGTGTGTGTGTGTGTATATACTGCTGTGAACTGTGTGTGTATATACTGCTGTGAACTGTGTGTGTATATACTGCTGTGAACTGTGTGTGTGTGTGTATATACTGCTGTGAACTGTGTGTGTGTGTATATATACTGCTGTGAACTGTGTGTGTATATACTGCTGTGAACTGTGTGTGTATATATACTGCTGTGAACTGTGTGTGTGTATATATATACTGCTGTGAACTGTGTGTGTGTATATATACACTGCTGTGAACTGTGTGTGTGTATATATACACTGCTGTGAACTGTGTGTGTGTATATATACACTGCTGTGAACTGTGTGTGTGTATATACACTGCTGTGAACTGTGTGTGTGTATATATACACTGCTGTGAAACTGTGTGTGTGTATATATACACTGCTGTGAACTGTGTGTGTATATATATACACTGCTGTGAACTGTGTGTGTATATATACACTGCTGTGAACTGTGTGTAAATATATACACTGCTGTGAACTGTGTGTGTGTGTGTATATATACACTGATGTGAACTGTGTGTATATATACACTGATGTGAACTGTGTGTATATATACACTGATGTGAACTGTGTGTGTATATATACACTGATGTGAACTGTGTGTGTATATATACACTGCTGTGAACTGTGTGTATATACACACCGCTGTGAACTGTGTGTGTATATATACACTGCTGTGAACTGTGTGTATATACACACTGCTGTGTACTGTGTGTATATATACACCGCTGTGAACTGTGTGTGTGTGTATATATACACTGCTGTGAACTGTGTGTATATACACACTGCTGTGAACTGTGTGTGTATATATACACTGCTGTGAACTGTGTGTATATATACACTGCTGTGAACTGTGTGTGTATATATACACTGCTGTGAACTGTGTGTGTATATATACACTGCTGTGAACTGTGTGTGTATATATACACTGCTGTGAACTGTGTGTGTATATATACAGAGCTGTTAAGTGTGTGTGTATAAATAGAATTATGTGAACTGTGTGTGTATATATACACTGCTGTGAACTGTGTGTGTATATATACACTGCTGTGAACTGTGTGTGTATATATACACTGCTGTGAACTGTGTGTGTATATATACACTGCTGTGAAATGTGTGTGTGTGTATATACACTGCTGTGAACTGTGTGTGTGTATATATACTCTGCTGTGAACTGTGTGTATATATACACTGCTGTGAACTGTGTGTATATATACACTGCTGTGAACTGTGTGTATATATACACTGCTGTGAACTGTGTGTATATATACACTGCTGTGAACTGTGTGTATATATACACTGCTGTGAACTGTGTGTATATATACACTGCTGGGAACTGTGTGTATATATACAACTGCTGTGAACTGTGTGTATATATACACTGCTGTGAACTGTGTGTATATTACACTGCTGTGAACTGGGTGTATATATATACACTGCTGTGAACTGTGTGTATATATACACTGCTGTGAACTGTGTGTATATATACACTGCTGTGAACTGTGTGTATATATACACTGCTGTGAACTGTGTGTATATATACACTGCTGTGAACTGTGTGTATATACACACTGCTGTGAACTGTGCGTGTGTATATTTATACTCTGCTGTGATCTGTGCGTGTGTTTATTTATACACTGCTGTGAACTGTGCGTGTGTGTATATATACACTGCTGTGAACTGTGCGTGTGTGTATATATACACTGCTGTGAACTGTGAGTGTGTGTATAGATACACTTCTGTGAACTGTGCGTGTGTGTATATATACACTGCTGTGAACTGTGCGTGTGTGTATATATACACGTCTGTTAACTGTGAGTGTGTATAGATACACTGCTGTGAACAGCGCGTGTGTATATATACACTGCTGTGAACTGTGCGTGTGTATATACACACTGCTGTGAACTGTGCGTGTGTATATACACACTGCTGTGAACTGTGCGTGTGTATATACACACTGCTGTGAACTGTGTGTGCGCGTGTATATACACACTGCTGTGAACTGTGTGTGGCGTCTGTATATACACACTGCTGTGAACTGAGTGAGCGCGTGTAATACACACTGCTGTGAACATGTGTGTGCGTGTGTTTATATACACACTGCTGTGAACTGTGTGTGCGCGTGTATATACACACTGCTGTGAACTGTGTGTGCGCGTGTATATACACACTCGTGAACTGTGTGTCGCGGTGTATATACACACTGCTGTGAAACTGTGTGTGCGCGTGTATATACACACTGCTGTGATCTGTGTGTGAGCGTTTATATACACACTGCTGTGAATGTGTGTGCGCGTGTATATACACGCTGCTGTGAACTGTGTGTGCGCGTGTATATACACACTGCTGTGAACTGTGTGTGCGCGTGTATATACACACTGCTGTGAACTGTGTGTGCGCGGGTATATACACACTGCTGTGAACTGTGGGTGCGCGTGTATATACACACATGCTGTGAACTGTGTGTTGGCGCGTGTATATACACACTGCTGTGAACTGTGTGTGCGCGTGTATATACACACTGCTGTGAACTGTGTGTGCGCGTGTATATACACACTGCTGTGAACTATACTGTGTGTACATGCTGCTGTGTATAATATTGTGTTTATGTAGGGTAGCAAGCAGTGTATTATACGGGCTGTGTATTATACGGTGTGTGTATGTAGGGTAGCGGGATGTGTATTATGCTGTATGTAGGGTAGCGGGCTGTGTATTATACGGTGTGTATGGAGGGTAGCGGGTTGTGTATTATAGTTTATGGAGGGGAGCGGGCAGGCTGCGTATTATACGGTGTGTGGATGGAGGGGAGCGGGGCTGCGTATTATACGGTGTGTGTGGACGGAGGGGAGCGGGCTGGCTGCGTATTATACGGTGTGTGTGTGTGGACGGAGGGGGGCGGGCTGGCTGCGTATTATACGGTGTGTGTGTGGACGGAGGGGAGTGGGCGGGCGGCGTATTATACTGGGGGTGTGTGGATGGAGGGGAGCGGGCTGGCTGCGTATTATACGGTGTGTGTGTGTGGACGGAGGGGACCGGGCTGGCTGCGTATTATACGGTGTGTGTGTGTGGACGGAGGGGACCGGGCTGGCTGCGTATTATACGGTGTGTGTGTGTGGTGGGAGGGGAGCGGGCTGGCTGCGTATTATACGGTGTGTGTGGATGGAGGGGAGCGGGCTGGCTGCGTATTATACGGTGTGTGTGGATGGAGGGGAGCGGGCTGGCTGCGTATTATACGGTGTGTGTGGACGGAGGGGAGCGGGCTGGCTGCGTATTATACGGTGTGTGTGGATGGAGGGGAGCGGGCTGGCTGCGTTTTATACGGTGTGTGTAGGTGTGTGTGTGTGGATGGAGGGGAGCGGGCTGGCTGCGTATTATACGGTGTGTGTGTGGATGGAGGGGAGCGGGCTGGCTGTGTATTATACGGTGTGTGTGTGTGTGTGTGTGGAGGGAGGGGAGCGGGCTGGCTGCGTATTATACGGTGTGTGTGTTGACGGAGGGGAGCGGGCTGCGTATTGGCTCATGTAGAAATATTTACCGTACATATGTATGGCTATGTTCACACGACTTATTCACTGCGTAATTGCGGGACGGATTTCGCCCGCAATTACGCCGTGTGCTCGCCGACCCCATAGACATTCATTATCCACGGTGCGTATACCGCCGTGAATAATTGACATGTCACTTTATACGGCGAGAGGAGACGTAATCCATAGTTCTCTATGAGAACTGTGGATTTCCGTAATGACTGGGACGGATTTCACCCATAATTCGCGCAGTATGGCGCGAATTACGGTCTGAAATCTGTCCCAAAATAAGCCGTGTGAACCTATCTTAAGGCTAAGTTTTTAGTGCAGACCATGCAGCCACTTGCTTGGCTGTGAGGGTTCTCCACTGCACCCCTAAAGTGTTGGAACACTGCCTCTTCTGCCAAAACTGTTGACAGGAGACAAGGCAGGGTGGGCCGGTCTCTAAGGCAACTGTCAGATGCACAGCAGCGCCTAAATGTTGTCTTGGCAACCGGCCCCATTCTTTGCGGTGCCTTCCTCAATCAGTTAAGGATTTGGGGCAGTAGCTGATACAACCTGTGGTGTCACATGGAAACCTACAGCGATGGCCTCTATAGGCTGTAGATAACCAGGATCACTATGGTTCTCCCAGTCACTGACGGACAATTCTCCCTTCTTCATGGTTTAATCTGCGTCGGGCTTGCTCTACTCAGCTCTGGATTTTGGTTGTTTTTTTTTTCAGCGGATTCAGTATTTTGAATCTGCCTTACCCAGCGCTGTGTAGACATCTATAGAAAATCCGTGAAGTCTGCACAGCATGAGTTTTTTATTGAGAGTTTCCGGAACCATCCGGCAGCGTATAGAACATGTTGTGTACTCCGCCGGAGCGCTGCTGGATTTCTGGAGCCCCAATGTACTGGGCCGTGGGAAATCTGTGCACAAAAACAGCAGCGCAGTCCAGCCATGTGGAAATGGCGTCGGGTTTTGGACGGTATTTTCACATTGCGGTGTAGACCTAGGCTTCAATGTGGGGAAATTCATTGATTGGTGAGCAGGTACATTCTCCATGTTGTGCTCTCTAGGGCACCTTATCTAATAGGGCATCTTAAAGCTGTCCTATCCTGCTGGTGTCAGTTCTAGGGAAGGGCTATGGCCTCTCGTAAGCTCTGTAATTAAATTCAGCTTTATATGGGTCATCTAACCCAAAGGTGACTTTTAATGTTCTTATTACGTGACGTAGGGGCAGGTCGAAATAAACCCCAGCCAGGTATAGGAGCCAGCTAGGACATGCTCTAGGGCTGCATCCGCACTGCTGCCAGGATTGTTTGAGCCTCTGCTTGCAGGTTTTGCACCCATTGGTAGTTACAGCAATCCCCCCTCTCTCCTCTAGTAGTTTCTTTTACCCCTTCCTGAATTCCCCCTAATCATTGCAGTCCCCTTCTCTAGTAGTCACGACAGCCCCCCACTGACTATAATTATAGATGCCTCCTCTTTCTCAACTAGTAGTCACAACAGTACGTGCCGCAGTACATTGTGCGTTTCGGGAGCTCTCGCTAATACGCGCGTACTCCCGGGGATTTGGCAGCCTGCCGGCCCCATTGACATTCATTGCTTGCGGCGCGTATTCGGCACAAATAATTGACATGTCACTTACCTCCTAGTACGTATTGTACGAGCGGGGAGAGGAGGGATAATCCCTAGTTCTCTGTAAGCTATGGATTACCGTACTTATTTCCCCGCGTATTAATCGCAGTACACCGCGAAATGCGCCCCAAAATAAGCCGTGTGAACATAGCCTTACTGCTAGACCGCTTTCATACATGAGGCCCTGAATTCTTTCCAAGTACATTTCGGCTGCACATAGTATGAAAAGCTGAGCCTCTTAGCCACATTTTTTAATCAAAACTGTGAGGGCCCATCCTCAAGCGGCAAGGAGGCCTCGGTCGGTGGATGGGCCCCTTAGGCTATGTCTCCACTGCGCAGAAAAACATGCGTTTTTTCAGCGTTTTTCATTTTCTAAAAATGATGAAAAAACAACTAAAAACAGCGCACGTAGACTCTATAGTAAAAACCTCCCGCTGTCACCACAGAGCGTCTTTTTTTTTTTTTTTTTTTACCTGCTCATTTTTGAAACATGTTGTAAAAAAAACCAGAACAGGGCAGAAAATTTACCACAGGAGTTTATTGCTGTGTCTCCAAAGCACAGAAAAACATGAGTTTTTTTCAGCGGTTTTTGTGTTTTTTTGTTTTTTTTACAATGCTGTGCATGTCTGCAAAAAAAAAAACCCGCAAAACGCGCCAAAAACTGACTTTTTTTCAGCTGCTTTTTTTTTTTTACTAATTCAAAGCTTTATTGATAAACAAAGATTAGCCAAGATAGTACATTTGTCTTCAGGTTACCAGGCTATTCCAAATAGTGGTACATATACAGTAATCTGTGGCATCAATTCAGCTGCTTTTTTACAGGCAGTGGACAAAGAACTCCTTTTTATGAAAGTTTTTAGTGTTTGGTTTTCTGGTCGTTTTTTGTCTGCTACCGTGTAGACATAGGCTACGGCTACACAGCAGTGACAAAATACCGGTCTGGTTCTGTTTAAGGGTATGTTCACACGGGCTAATTTTGGCGCGCATTTTGCGCCGAAATTACGGTAATCCATAGTTCTCTTAGAGAACTATGGATTACGCCTCCTCTGCCCGCTCGTACAATACGATCGTATTGTACACGCGGGGAGATAAGTGACATCTCAATTGCTTGCGGCGAATACGTTACGCGAGTAATGCTGATCAGCGCGACTCCCAAATCACCCGGCGTAATTGTGGCCATACTGTACGCGCCGCAATTACGCAGTGTGAACATAGCCTAAGAATCCTTTGGTGTTTTGTTGTCTTTTGCATGGTTTGGGGGGACGGTTCTTTCCGTGGATTTGACCGTCCCCTTAATCATGGACTAGCACAAAAACAGGAGGGAAGTTTGTGCATGTTTGGAGTTCTCCGGACAACAGCGGTGTAAAAATCCGTCCTGCTGAAAATCCGTTCGAGGTAGACTACTGGGTGGATTTTTTGTTCAAGTCTATGGGGATTGTTGCTTTTCTGTTTTCAGATGGTTTCCAAATCCGCAAACGGTCTGAAAATCCGTTGGAAAAAACCCATGCCGCGTGGATTTAGCACCCCAGATTTTCCTCTTAGATGTAGGAGAAATTCCCATAATTCAGTGTTTTATCTGTTCCTTGGTGTTTGCAGCGTGTTGTGGATTTGCTTCTGCCTGCGCCATTTCTTTTTGAGGCTATGTTCACACGATGTATTGCGGCGCAGTACGTTTTGTGTCGCGGGAGCTTGCGCTGATTAGCGCGCACTCCCGCGGGAGGGGGGTGGCGGCAACCCACCGCCCCCATAGACATGCGGTAGGCGACATGTCACTTATCTCCCCGCGCGTACAATACGAAAGTATTGTATGAGCGGGGAGAGAAGGCGTAATCCATAGTTCTCTTACGAGAACTACGAATTACCATATTTTCGGCGCACATCTAGCCCGTATTAGAGCGCAAATACGCGGCGAAATTACCCCGTGTGAACATAACTTTACTCTTTTATTCGGTGTTGTAAGCTCCTATGATAGCAGAATGAGTTCATTAGCACTTTAGTAGTCTGCCATGTGTAATAGATGCTGTCATGACTCGTTGTAGTAAGCTTACACAATATCTTGCATAACGCTGAGGATGAGACCTTGAGCAATAATAATAAGTGAACCCTTCCCACTTGCAGTGCGGTGAACCTGTTAATCAGCCGTCGCTGGTGCAATTAGCAATCTCCCGCTTTACAGCGAGACCTGTTGTACTACAGCAGCTCTCACAGGAACATCTAGAGCTTGATATACATCTAGAATTAGACAAGCAGGAGCACATTTCTACGCTTCTAGGGTTACATAAAGAAGAAGAACGCTTCTTAGTGATAGGTGTGATATCATATATAGGAAGAATGTACGTAAGCATGATCAATATCCGTCCGTCTGTCTGTGAAGACCATCACCTCCTGGTTTCACTGAATTTACATACACATTCAGCTAGACTGAACATGCTTACTATAGGAGGCGTAGGCAAGGGCCAGCCAAAATGTGATTTTGCCAGCAGTTTCTGAATGGGTATGGTTGGTCGTCCATTCCGCCTGCATTTACAGCTTTTACAAATGATCTTGTTCCAGGGCCGGGAGTTCTGCCTTGGTGAAGATAGGAAGCCTTACAGATGTGAGATCGGCTACTGCTGTGGGGACACTGAATGCTGCACCTACTACTATGAGCTGTGGTGTAAGTTTGATGTTATATTACAGCACAATCAGAAAGTATTCCAGTCAGCAATATCCTCTTACATGTCGTAGAGGAGTGAGGCTTTACAGCAGAGAGGTGGTCGGTGACCTAGGAAACCTTCTTTACACAAACAGGAGATAAGAACTGTTCTAATTCTGAAAGGAAGCAAAATCAGAAGAGCAATGTATTTGGTAATAGTCTTTAATTACCTTTTACCTTCATATTTTAATCTGATTAATGTGGTGGAAAGGAAGAGGTTTGAGCCAGAATGGGCAATGTGTGGAAGAAAGTACAAAACAGGATGGGGAAAATGATGGAAAAAAATTAAGCAGGATGGTCAGCGTGGAGGGGGAATGGGAGGCAGGATGGGCAGCATGTAGGGGGAATAGGAGGCAGGATGGGCAGCGTGGAGGGGGAATGGGAGGCAGGATGGGCAGCGTGGAGGGGGGAATGGGAGGCAGGATGGGCAGCGTGGAGGGGGGAATGGGAGGCAGGATGGGCAGCGTGGAGGGGGGAATGGGAGGCAGGATGGGCAGCGTGGAGGGGGAATGGGAGGCAGGATGGGCAGCGGGGAGTGGGAGGCAGGATGGGCAGCGTGGAGGGGGGATTGGGAGGCAGGATGGGCAGCGTGGAGGGGGATGGGAGGCAGATGGCAGTGAAGGGGGAGTGGGAGGCAGGATGGTCAGCGTGGAGGGGGGAGTGGGAGGCAGGATGGTCAGCGTGGAGGGGGAGTGGGAGGCAGGATGGTCAGCGTGGAGGGGGGAGTGGGAGGCAGGATGGGCAGCGTGGAGGGGGGAGTGGGAGGCAAGATGGGCAGCATGGAGCGGAAATGGGAGGCAGAATGGTCAGCGTGGAGGGGGGAGTGGGAGGCAGGATGGGCAGGGGGGAGTGGGAGGCAGGATGGGCAGGGGGGAGTGGGAGGCAGGATGGGCAGCGTGGAGTGGGAGGCAGGATGGGCAGCGTGGAGGGGGAGTGGGAGGCTGAATGGGATAGGATGGTCAGCGTGGAGGGGGGAGTGGGAGGCAGGATGGGCAGCGTGGAGGGGGGAATGGGAGGCAGGATGGTCAGCGTGGAGGGGTAATGGGAGGCAGGATGGTCAGCGTGGAGTGGGAGGCAGGATGGTCAGCGTGGAGGGGTAATGGGAGGCAGGATGGTCAGCGTGGAGGGGGGAGTGGGAGGCAGGATGGTCAGCGTGGAGGGGGGAGTGGGAGGCAGGATGGTCAGCGTGGAGGGGGGAGTGGGAGGCAGGATGGGCAGGGGGGAGTGGGAGGCAGGATGGGCAGGGGGGAGTGGGAGGCAGGATGGGCAGCGTGGAGTGGGAGGCAGGATGGGCAGCGTGGAGGGGGGAGTGGGAGGCAGGATGGGCAGGGGGGAGTGGGAGGCAGGATGGTCAGCGTGGAGGGGGGAATGGGAGGCAGGATGGTCAGCGTGGAGGGGGGAGTGGGAGGCAGGATGGTCAGCGTGGAGGGGGGAGTGGGAGGCAGGATGGTCAGCGTGGAGGGGGGAGTGGGAGGCAGGATGGTCAGCGTGGAGGGGGGAGTGGGAGGCAGGATGGTCAGCGTGGAGGGGGGAGTGGGAGGCAGGATGGTCAGCGTGGAGGGGGGAGTGGGAGGCAGGATGGTCAGCGTGGAGGGGGGGAGTGGGAGGCAGGATGGACCGCGTGGAGGGGCGAGTGGGAGGCAGGATGGGCAGCGTGGAGGGGGGGGGGGGAATGGGAGGCAGGATGGGCAGCGTGGAGGGGCAGTGGGAGGCAGGATGGGCAGCGTGGAGGGTGAATGGGAGGCAGGATGGTCAGCGTGGAGGGGGAATGGGAGGCAGGATGGGATAGGATGGTCAGCGTGGAGGGGAAATGGGAGGCAGGATGGTCAGCATGGAGGGGAAATGGGAGGCAGGATGGGATAGGATGGTCAGCGTGGAGGGGGGAATGGGAGGCAGGATGCTCAGCATGGAGGGGGAATAGGAGCTAGAGTGGAGAATATGGAACAGGAATTACAAAGAATATGGAATAAAGGGATGAAAGATGAGTTGGTGCATGTACACTGATGTTGCACAACGAGCGCGGGAAGATGAACCAGTTCACCCTGTGTCGGTGTTATAATTAAACAATACATTTGCATACAATCATATGTTTAATAATAATAAACCAAGCTCTTACCTTTTGATGCTACAAACATGTAATGACAGCTTTTTTCTGTTCAGGGTTCTGGTTGGCCTGGACTCTCATTATCCTCGCCGGGTGCTGCTGTGCTTATCGTCACCGTAGAGTTAAACTGAGGCATCAACAGGAGCTGAGGCAACGGGAGATCAGTCTTATGGCCTACCAGGGGGTTGCTCCGTCAGCATCTGCTGCCACTGCCTTAGGTATCCACTTTATGTATGTAACGGAAGATCGGTTTATCTAGAAATTGATGGGAGAAAATGAGGCGGCTGATAACGGATGCATCTGACAGGTTATTGCCACTATGTGATAAATCTAGTGATTGTCAAGTGCCAAAGGCCTGGGCAGAACCTAGCTGGCTGCTTTCCTCTATACTTCTGATACAATGCAGGAAGGAACTGACCACTGTTTAGAGCCGCATTTTTTGTCTTCATACATACGGTATGTGATTTCATTATCGGGAAGCATCAATTTTAAGAAATGTAGTAAGATTTAAAAAAAAAATGTATATTTAATTTCTAAATATATGGTGTCATTCTATCCTCAAGCATCAATTTATGGCACCGAGAATTCGTTAACCATCCTTTAAGGCCTTGTATTTCCAGATTTTTGCTCTCTTGGCATGTGTTTTTATAGTAAATATTTGAAATAAATTTCAGAGCATCATTCCTTAGAGCAATTCACGGTCCTGTTCCTCTTGGAAATGTAGGAATAATTTGACAGCTGGATGTCACCATTCTCCTGGTCAGTGGGATGTATTGCTACACATATTGACACCGTCCAATCAGTGCAGACAGTGTCAATGTATGGAATCGCCCCATTAACTAGGAAAGTGGTAATGTTAAGAAGTCAATTTATTTGTTTCCAGGAGTAATAACCAAGGAACTGCACTTGACTGAGATCTAAAAAAAAGGAATTCAGAATTATTGTTTCACTGGAATACAAGTATTAACTAAAAAAGATATGCCGAACTGACCAATCCTTTTTGTAAAGCTGGGTATACGGATGTATGGGAACCTTAAAGGGGTGTTATCGTTTCATTAAATGGTCTTCAGAATAAGGGGACAGTGAAAACAAGCAACTTTGCAATTGGATGTCATTAGCAAAGCTGCCTTGTTCTCCCAGTGTCCCTTATCTTGTGTTTTTATTTACACTGATATCCAGTGTGGGTCTAATCCCTCCTGATCCCTCCTCCTTGCAATTCACTAGCTGAGAGCTCATTTACTTTCTGTACAGCCCCTGGGTTGATTCATGGAGCTGTGTGTCTGACTCAGAGTTAGGGGCCGTAGCATTTTCTGTTTCCACGCCTAGCAGAAACAGACTGCAGCAGATTGTACAATGAGAAAACATGACAGTTTTGACCTGTGCCTAACTCTCCTGCATTACACGCAGATCTGTGCCGTTCTTAGAAAGCTGTAATACATCTCCAGCTGTGAGAGATCAGTGCTCAGATTAGATTGAATGCAGCCTGTGGCATGTATACAGCTCTTATAAAATAAGACTGATAGGGAGAGACACAGTGATATGTGGACTCAGAGGGGAGGGGGGGGGGCCTCAGGCCAGCAGTGAAGGGGGGGGTGATGTCATCCAGCTGGGAGGGGAAGAAACGCCCCTGCATTCACAGAGCTGGGAAGCTAAGAGAAGTGTGACTCAGCCGAAGTAAGGAAGCAATACATCCCCTTTAAGTTGCTACCAGAGCAGTCCAACAGCTTCCCATTGTCCGTTCCCTATTAAAGGGGTTTTCTCATCATGCAGTTTCACAGAGCCACAGGTAGCTTTAGACTTCCACTTCCTAGTCAGGCGGTGGGTGGTTCTACAGCAGCAATATCAGATCTGCTATTCCTAGCTGATTCTCTTAAGGTATGTTCACACGGCTTTACTGTGGGGCGTACAGTACGCCCCGCATCTACGCCGGGTGTTCGGGAGCTCGCGCCGATCGGCACATACTCCTGCGACGCGGAGGGACCGGCCCATAGACTGTCATTACAATCGTATTGTACGAGCGGGGAGAGGAGGCGTAATCCATAGTTCTCTATGAGAACTGTGGATTACCGTAATGATTGGGGCGCATTTCGCTCGTATTACAACACAGTACGCTCTCAATCCGTGGTGAAATGCGTCCCAAAATAAGCCGTGTGAACATACCCTTAGAGTGACATGACTCCTGGAAGTTTGGAAATGGCAGTGTACAAGGCTACAGAGCTCTAAGGCTTAAAACTTGCCATTACCTGTGCTAAAGATAAGACTCAGACTCACCATAGGTGGACTGACTAGCTGGCTGATGGTAGCTTGGAGCAATGAGAGATGAGAGAGAAACTTTTATGATCTAAAATAAAATCTTCCTTATCTCCCTTATCAAAGCAATATCAACAAAGCAATATATTTGGAAATAGTCTTTATTTACCTTTCCATCCCTGTTAATTAATGTGGTGAGAAAACCCCTTTAAAATAAGTATACACCCCCAGCTCAGAGAGTGCAGTTAGGAGAAACAGCTGTATTTCCAGTAAGTTTTAGGCCTGAAGCTATGTTGTATGTATGGCAAGCTGAAATATATCTGGATTCAGCATGGTGCATGAGAGGAATACTGCATATTGACACTGTTAGGATCCTCTCTAAACTTCTTTCATCTTCAGCCACAACTCTGTCCTCTTTATCGTTTGTACTTACAGAGCCATGGCCCAACTGCAAACTGCCCACTTACGATGAGGTGATTCAAGACCCCCCGACACCTCCGCCACCTTATTGTGAGATTTTAGATGAGACTCCCACTGGTCTCGTTCCTCCAGATAGTTCCATGGCCTGGTCTCATCAAGAGGACCATTCTCCTGAGGCAGCAGAAGGACCTTCAGAAGAACATCAGCAACATGACAGTGCAGACCAGAGAAGCTCAAGTGCCTTAGAGTGAAGACGTCACGTGACGGGGGACTCTGGTTTTGTACTGTGTGATGAGAAGGTGGCCTGCCTCAGTGAGAGAGAAGAAGAGACTGACTTATGTCCAAGAGTATATGTCAGGGTGGAGACCGAGATGTCATCGGCAAGGGAATAACTAATCTCTGGTCTGTAAGCTGTAGTGGGCATATATGGTGAGGAGGAGGCTGCATCACAAAGACATTTACTTCCAAGGGCTGTTACTCAGGGGGAGCAGAGGCCTCGCCAACCCTGACAACCCTCTATTTCTTGGCACTATCCTTGCACTGATGGCATCTTCTTACGGAGCTTTTGCACTTTGTTTTGTATGTTTGTCAGCGGATTTCATGAGGAATCCAAGTTTTTGTTCTCTTGTTATTATTATTTTTTTGTATAATGTTAGACACATTTTGTTATAGACATCAGGAAGCTAAGTAATCTCGTACTTGACCAGAGCATGGTCTCACGTGACAGAGAGATGTCCGCTTAACAGAAGGGAAAACTGAAAAATAAACCAGCTCAGTTCAATACCCTGTTGTTTTTTCTTTTATTTGGGGGGATAGGAGGCTTGAATAGATTGATAGTCGTTGTCATATTCTAAATTTATAGCAGTGACTGAGGCAATGCGTATGACATAAGACTGCACCCTTCCCTAATGATGGGGCCTCGATGAGCTGCAGCATTGCCGTCCATGAAGATGAAATTAGCCCTGGGTTGCTCATGCAGAGGCTCAATGACTGGATTAATGATGTTATTCCAGTAGTAGAGGCGTCACTGTAGCACTCACAAGGTGTAGGGCAGTTCTGTATTGACTAGACACACCTGCCCTCACTGTAACATCACCACCACAGCGCTCTCCTTGACGTCTCCAGCATTGTTAGCAGCCATCGTTTCTGCCCAGAGTGAATTGACTTTCATCACTGAACAGCACTGAGGACCACTGGTCCCTTGTCCAGAGTAGATGCTCCCTGGCCCATGCAAGACGATAATACCTGGTGGTGTGGTCAGGTCGTCTAGCATGCAGACCACGTATGACCAGGGGCTTTGCAGCGGGATCAGCTGCTGGGTGTTAGTGGCTAATTGCAGCTAACACCTGGCGGTTAAAGCACGGGAGGGGGCGCCACCCTCCCCCACACACACACACACACCCACGCAGTTAAACCCCTTAGATGCTGCTTATACACTGCATGAGGCTGTAGAAATGATTGATCCCCCTTGTGGTGAAGCCCCCTAGGGGGGCTCAAAAATAAAGTAAAGAAAAAAAAAAAGTTTTAAAGTGTAAAAAAAAAAATGTAGTCATACTATTATGACCGTCCATCAGGAAGGGGTTAAGGAAAGTCTCCGCAAGGGTCGTATGCGCCCCTCTATCACCCCTGCAGAGGATGGCTTCTTCTTCTTTAAGAAGAAGGATGGAGGTCTCAGACCTTGCATAAACTATGGGGAATTAAATAAAATTACTGTTAGAAATCAGTACCCTCTTCCCGACATTCCAGATCTGTTCACTCAGATATCTGGAGCCACCTGGTTTTCAAAATTAGACTTACAGGGTGCCTATAATTTAATTTGCATCCGTAAGGGAGATGAGCAGAAAACTGCCTTTAATACTCCTGATGGACACTATGAATATTTAGTGATGCCTTTTGGCTTAAGTAATGCGATTGTGGTTTTTCAAGACTTTGTTAATGACATCTTCCGAAACCTCACTGGGTGCTTTATTGCCTATCTGGATGATATTTTGTTTTTCCCCCTGACTGGTCTTCCCATGTGGAACATGTGCGCACTGTCCTGCAGATTCTTAGGCCCCATTCACATGGCAGTTTTGGCCGCGGCCAAAACCTCCCGACGCGGGTTTGCGGCGCAGGCGCTGGGCGAGTTCTCGGCGCGAGTGGGGCGTGGTTAGGGGCGCGGCTTGTGCCGAGGATTTGCCCCCATGCAAATTAATAGCAGGGGGCAAGCCGCGCCGCGAGCCGCGGCCCAGCCGTGTATCGCCCGCGGCAGCGCTGCGCAGAGCACTCCCTGTCAAGAATTGACAGAAGAGTTCTCCACACGCGCGGGTTTGGTAGCGGCCCCGAACCCGAGGAGTGTGAATATTGACGCGGTTTCCCATAGGAAACCATGTTAATAAACTAGGCACGATTTGGCCGCGGGAACCGCGTCGGAACCCGCGGCCATAACCGCGGCCAAATCCGCCGTGTGAACATGCCCTTAGGGAGAATCACTTGTATGCGAAACTGGAAAAATGTCTCTTTGGGGTCCAAGAGCTACATTTCCTGGGTTATATTCTTACACCGCATGCCTTCTGTATGGATCCCATTAAGGTTCGGGCTGTTGTGGATTAGGTATGGCCGAATTCCCTTAAGGCCCTGCAGAGGTTTTTGGGGTTCACCAATTACTACAGAAAATGTATCCTTAACTTTTTATCTCTATCCAAAACTTTGACAGACCTTACTAAAAAGGGGTCGAATCTACTTGAGTGGGAACCTGAAGCTGTTCGTGCCTTTAAAACTTTGAAGAGGTGCTTTACTGAAGCCCCTGTTCTGGTTCAACCCGTCCTCTCTGGGCCCTTTATTGTTGAAGTGGATGCTTCCTAGGTAGGAGTGGGCGCAGTTCTGTCACAAGGGCCCCCTCTCTGACTAACCTTCACCTCTGTGCCTTTTTCTCACGGAAATTCTCCCGCACTGAGAGTAATTAAGACTTTAGGAATCGGGAACTTCTCGCCATCAAATGGGTATTTGAGGAATAGCAGCACTTTTTGGAGGGGATTTAAAATAACTGTACTAGCACACCACAAGAACCTGACTTATCTCGAGTCCGCCAAGAGACTCAAACCCAGACAGGCTAGGTGGGCCCTGTTTTTTTTTTTTTTTTACCAGGTTTGACTTTACTGTCAAAGCCGATGTTCTGTCTCGAAGCTTCTGCGCCACTCAGTCTTCCAGGTTACCCTTGGAACCCTTTCTTGCTAAAGGGGTGGTTGTATCAGCGGTCTCCACGGACCTGGCCAGTGATATAAGTCAATTTCAGGATTTAGCTCCTCTGTCGACTCCCAGTGGGAAGTTGTTTGTACCAGTACAATTTACATTACGATTGTGCGATGAGCTGCACAATTCGGTTCTGTGCGGGCACCCAGGGATTGCGGGAACTAAGGGCCACATGTATGAAACTGTTTAAGTCTAAAACTCACTCTTTTGCCCATAGTAACTTATGGGTAAAAAAGTGAGTTTTAGACCTAAACATGTTCATACATGTGGCCCTAAGAGTCTCTAATGAAGGTCCCTCGGGGTCGTCCTATGGGGGAACTTCATGCTTTACCCATTCCTCAAAGACCTTGGTCGCATTTGTCCATGGACTTTATCACGGATTTACCCCTTGCTGAAGGAAAGACTGTAGTTTGGGTAATTGTTGACCGTTTCAGTATGATGTGTCATTTTGTGCCCCTGTCCCAGCTTCCGAGCTCTAAAATTTTGTCACAACTATTTATTGATCATGTAGTTAGTCTTCACTGCGTTCCTGAAAATATTGTTTCTGATAGGGGAGTACAGTTTGTGGCTAAGTTTTGGAGAGCTTTTTGTACGAAACTCGGAATTCAGTCATCATGAGTCTTAACAATAAGACTGAATGGTTTAATCAGACTCTGGAACAGTACCTTAGGTGTTATTGCGCTGATAATCAGTTGGACTGGATTACTTACCTTTCCTTGGCAGAGATCGCCATCAAAACTTCGCTGTTTTTCTAGAATTATGGCTTTCATCCACGCTTTGGTTCTCTCTCTTTTCGTCCACCTCTGATAACCCCAAAGTAGAGACTGAATCAGAAAAACTGTGCACAGTCTTGACCTGGATTCAGTTGAACCTGAGGAAATCCCAGTCCATATATAAAAGGAACACCGATAAGAGAAGCGCTGCAGGGCCTGGGTTTGCTGTAGAAGATAAACTTTGGCTTGCCACCAAAAATATGAGACTTAAGGCTCCCTCTCGTAATTTGGCTCCCAAATATATTGGTCCCTACTCCATTCTACAGGCTATCAATCCAATCACTTTTTGTCTTCGTCCCCCACTGACTTTCTGGATCCATAATATCTTCTAGAAATCGCTGCTCAAAAAGTATGTACCTCCTAGTGGTCCTTGTAAGGAGCTTCCCCCTCCTATTTAGATAGAGGGGATCTAGAGTTGGAAGTTGAGTGTATAGTGGATTCCTGAAGTCAGAAATGCTCTTCAATATCTTGTACATTGGAGAGGGTATGGACCAGAGGAGCGCACATGAGAGCCTGCCTCCTCGATCCATGCTGATCGTTTAGTGAAGAAATTTCACAAAAAATTGCCTCTGAAGCCCGGTCCAGGTCCTAAGGGTCCGGTGGCCCCTTGTAAAAGGTGAGGGAGGGGTACTGTCAGGACTGCACTATTAGCCCTTTAAAGATTTCATTGCAAAAACAGCCAGGGTGCGGCTTGGTGCTTAATGCTTTAAGCACTTAAGCCAATCCCTGGCTGGGGTGGGGGTTTTAACCCGCTTTCTGTCTGCCAGTCTCTGCTGGTGATTGCTTTTGGTGTCCTAGCTGTTTTGCTGGATTTTGGCTCTTCTTTCTGGTTACTCTCCTGCTCTGTCCTTTGGTACCTCGCGTTCTCCTGGTTTGACCTCGGGCCGTACGACTATTCTTTATATCTGTGGTGTCTGTTTTTGTTTGTCATATGTTTTGTCTTCTGTTTGGCACACGTTTTACTAGGTACAGCTCAGGAATACCTGCGTAAAAATACCTGCGTACATACTTAACATTACATTTATTATGTGTTTAAGACCGTTCCTAGACACTTCTGCACTCTGTCTGACAGAAGGGTGTGATAAAGGTGGCACATTGTAAGAATGTCTAGTCTAAGTTTGCACTTTACACTAGACTTTGAATAAGACAATATTGAGAAATCTGCCCCATTGTGTCTCAACCCCATTCGACACGTAGAAAAGGGACATTCAGATTAGTAACACAAGTCACAGACAAATTGCACACGTTTTTTAATTGACTGGATGTCATACGTCCAAAATTGCAACACTGTGTTTTTTGGTTTTTAAGACAGCAGTTTTCAGCCAAAACGCTGCCGCTAAATGTGGCTCTATCTATGGGAACTGTTCTTCAGCCAACAGCCATCTCCATATAAACATCCATATTTTCAGTAATGGAGAGAGAGCAATGAGCTACTACTGTTGTTTCAAGGGATGGTTACATGATGCAAATTACACATCAAAGTCCTTAACACTCATTTGAATGGGAAATCCATGCTGTTGTGCACAGTGAACTATGGTGCAAATTCTTGCATGGTCTTAGAGTGAGGATGTTTTTTACCCCCTTTTTTTTGTTTTTTTTAACCTCTTATAGTGCTGTAGCCTTGAGCCCTGCTGTTATTACCCATCCATCACTAATGTGCATCTAACAGGCACAGCTAGGAAGAGCAGAGCTGATACAATCACTGCTGTAGAACCACCCACACAATGTGTGCCAAAAAACAAACATGTTATGCCAGCTCACCCATAGATATCAGTCAGCGGGCCGTCCGTGCATGTATCCCACCTGGAGCAATAACCAGGTGCAGTTAACGCGTTTCGGGTGTATGACCACCCTTACTCATAACTATACACCCGAAACGCGTTAACCGCACCTGGTTATTGCTCCATGTGGATGCTACTTGTATTTTATTTTTAAGGCTTACAATAAAGCCTTTGGAATTCTAAGGCCGGGCTTGCGTCCATTGCTGTTGTATCAACCTCTCTGCTACTTCAAGAACCACCCACAGCCTGAACATGAAGTAAGAGCCTGAAGTTGGCTGTGAAGAGCAGGCTCTATGAAACAGCCAGATGGAAAAACCAGTTTACGGCTACGTCTACACAGCAATGTTAAAATGCCGTATAAAATCCGACAGCATTTTAGCATTGCTGTGCCACGGCTTTTGAAACACGTTGGCGCCATAAACCGCGGTCTGTTTTTGAATTTCCCGCCCGCCCAGTACATAGGCTGCACAGGAATCCGATGGGTCTATAGTAGAAGATAGAACATGTTCTATCTTCTGCCAGATGGCCAGCGGCTTCACCGATATTCCATTGAAGTCTACACAGCGCTGGGTACAATCCCAATTTTGGGTGAATTCAAAACACCGAATCCGCTGAAAATCCGACTAGAATCCAGTGCTGAGCAGACCTAGCCTGATATAGTGAAAATCAGCTGACCTTCATATATCTTTACAATGGTTGGCGCCTGACTGTTTTGAAAGCATGTAAATTCTCCTTCATAAACAGCAACTATAAGGTTTAAAAAGTTATGACATATCATGGTGGCATGTCAAACTTTTCATCATTGGTAGTCCAGGTGCAGAGCCACCCAGATTAACTCTCTCTGGAAAGCTAAACTTCCAGTGTACAGATTCAGTATCTGTGACAATGGGGACCGCCGTGGCATGTGCACCAACTGGCAATCCGATTATGGGGTTTTAAATGGGGGAAAAAACCCAAGGTTCAGTAGATCCGAAAATTAGAACCATACGAGAAGGATCAATATGGTTGACTTATGGTGTCACACTAATGAAGAGGAAACCACCTGCAAAGGAGTCCTAAGGGGGTGTTCACATGGCATCTTTTGGGACATATTTTTGCATGTATTTTGGGCGTAATTTCGCTGAAATATGTGCGGAAATACTCCCCACTGTACAATACACCAAGCATAGACTTTAATGTACATTTTACAATCTTAAATTTGTGCATGTCTGACAAGAATTAACATGTTAATACTTTCAATAGTCAAGTATAGGAGGCAGAAATCTGCCCTAGGGCTATTGTGGATTGTTTGCACTGTTGAAATAACGCGCTTGCAAACGTATAATTTCAACAGCGCAATGAACCCGTATTGTGGCACGCACTGTATGCACCGCAATAGGTCATGTGAACCTGGCCTAAGCCAATATATTGGTTTCCTTATTTGATTTTAATTACGGAATTAAATGAACTTTTCAATGATACATACATTTTTTGAGATGCACTAGTATAGGCAATAGCACTTTGCTCATGTTGCTTTGAGGTGTATAATGGAATGTCCTATACCCCATTGTGAACCCAGTGCTCTGCTACTTCCTGCCATCAAGGCTGCACTCCAAAGAGCTATGTACCTATTATTGTCCAAGGCTTTTAAATTCTGTAAAAAAAAAAAAAAACAACCTGAACATGGTAGCATGTTGTGCTACTTTGGTAAAACGAAAGGCTATTGTGACAAAAAACCCAATGGACACCAGTAAAGTTGATGACATCGACATGGCAGTGAAGTGTAGATGTAGTGGTGAATACGCCATCATTTCTGCATAAAACAGTCCAAGGTCCATTGCTTTTAACAATTGTATTTGGGGTACAAATAAGAAGAGTCTCATTTCAGGAACATAGTTTATTGAATTGTACAAGCAGAAAATATGAAGGCAGCATAAGATGAATTGAACATTCACAGTAACAAAAAAAACAAAAAAAATTAATGCTACACCCCGATAGATTTTCTCCCTGAGCCAGAGGTGGACGCAATCTTCTAGAGCTGCTCTCCATAGAGGTAACACGACCCAGGATTGCTTGTAGTGCACAGGCGTGTACATAGTATGAATGGAGAGCAGGCAGGTCACAGGTTGACCACTCACTCTGGATTATTTTCTGTCTCGTAATGTAGAATATATAAAATGTAACAGTATACAGAGCTCAGTAATGCTTTGACCAAACAAAATGATAACAGACTACAGCATAAGTACGGAGGACGTTTCCCACCTTAAAGAAGACCTGTTGACTCTCCTGACAGGTCCATATTTGATCAATACTTTTAAAGAAAACAATACAATGCTAAAATATATGTTAGTAGGCTGGATTGTGTCATTCCTCCTACAAATATATCAATACACTGATAGTGGGCCAATTCCTTGTCCATAGGGTGTGTCCCTACAGAGTTAGGCTAGATACAGACCACCTTTCTGGTTCACATTAAACATTTACATCAGGAAAGCTCCCACTGTATACACTAAACATATGCACAGCTTTAAATGGCTCGACAGAGGCTAAAAACATGTCCTTTGTGCCTCTGTTTGGCAGGTATTTATCTGTATACTGCAATTAAAAAAAAGTATAGGATAGCACAGGAGCCTACACTAAACCATACACCTGCATTCAGAAGCAAATGTATATGTTAAGCATAAACATATATAAAATACATAAAATAATGGGACCCTATGCGGGACAGTTGCCACTTCCTGGCACCCTTCAGAAGCATCTATTTAACATATATGGCCTGGCAAGTACATTAACCAAGAAACGTGGTGTGTACCTAGCCTAACACGGTTATTACTATTTGGACAGTATCAGGCTGTATAGGGTTCAACCCTACTGACAAAAAAAAAACCAAAACCTAGTTGTCAATTGAGTCATATTTCCAGGAGGAAGAACAGAGGAAAGATCGGACAAAATTTGGAGACAAGGACAATCCAGATCTGTTGCTTCATGGGAAAATTAAATTATTTACTAAACTGGATGTGTTAGGTCCCGCAATTACGCCGTGGGGGCAGGGGCCCACAGACTTGTATTACCAGCGGCACGTATACGCCGCTGGTAATTCACGTCACTTATCTCCCTCCGCGGCGGATTCGCCGAGTGGGGAGGAGAGACGTAATCCATAGTTCTCTATGAGAACTGTGGATTACTGTAATGACTGGGACGTTTTCAGACGTAATTTGTGCACTCTGGCGTGTAATTACGGACTGAAATACGTCCAGTTTTAAGCCGTGTGAACATAGCCTTAGGGGAAAAGACAGGGGCGCAGAGGTTTGGTATATAACCTCTGCTCCTGCCTCCTGGAGAACAGCAGTGGGTCAAGCTCACCTGTTGTCCTTTTTTTCTACTAATCTGACTACATGGTGGCTTCAGCATACACTCAATAAATAAGGGAGACCTATAAAACCAAGAACCTGTAATGAATAGCTATTCTCATCGGCCCCTTGGTTCAGTGCTTCTGTTCCAGGCAGATGTTCTGTTCTACATATACAGTAAAAGCAGCACTCTAGGTTTAGTATTAAATGCAAACACTCCTCTATTCCATAGACGAAATGCATGGTTACAGGTGCAGCAGCTCCCTGACTGAGCTTACAGAAGTGCACACAGCTTCCTGCTTCATGAAGAGATCCTTTCTACCCCCATGAGTAAAAGTAGATATATAGGTGAACTATCATCCATGTAATAGTTATCAGACACACAAAATATTTAGTAGTCTCCAACCTGCAGCTTCCACTGTTGGGAAACTACAACTCCCAGCATGCAAGACCATTGCTTTAAAGCAGGCATCCTCAAACTGCAGCCCTCTAGCTGTTGGGAAACTACAACTCCCATCATTCTCAATGTTGTAGATTATATAAATGCATGATGGGAGTTGTAGTTTCCCAACAGCTGCAGGGCCGCAGTTTGAGGATGCCTGCTTTAAAGGATAGTGGACAAGTGAAGGCTTCAGAGGTAGAATTACAGGTATAATGGACTAACCTGTGTCTGAGGCTCTGAATGGAGGTGGCACTGGATCCGTTTCATGATGGAGACCAACAGTGCTCCAGCCGGACCCCACTGACCACAAGGAGGGTCTATTGTGTTTCCTTTATGATGTCCATAATTTCAAATCGTAAAAACAGTGCTACAAAATCTGTGACAGAGGCTCCAAACAGAACATCAGACGCAGATGGGAACTGGGCCCAATATAAAAATAAGCAAACTGTGGTAGTAACAGCTTCACTCTGCAACAGCGTCACGTGTAACTTCCGGATGCGGCTTACGGTGCATGAAAAAAAACTTTATTGGATACAAACAATGTTGCAGCAGTACACAGCAAAAAGGCGGAAGTTACATGGGACGCTGTTGCAGAGCGAAGCTGTTACTACCACAGTTTGCTTGTGTATCGCTGTGGAGCAGCAGACTGTCCGGCATGAACGGATCTCTGGAGCAAGTGAATATATCCGAAGCGGACATTGAGCTACTATTGGAGCTGAGCCATCAATATATATTTATGTCCAATATAAAAATAGTTTATTCAAGGAAGTAGTAATATTAGTTTCCGTATCATTTCCTCTTTGCTTGCTGTCATCTAACAGAAGCCCTTCCAGAGAAGAATATATTTCTGGTGATGAGTGTACAAGTCCACGGCTTGTTCCTATATCTTTACCTTGTAACGAGCCATGCACTTTTGTGCCCATCACATAACCAGAACAGATTTGTATGAAATAAAGGCTTCTATAAAATGACTGCAAGCAGAGATCTTAAAAAGTGTAGAAAATAGATACTGGAACCACACTGGAAGACTGTGCATCTTCTTATGCTAAATAAACCCCTTTTATCTGCTGAAACCTAAAGACTACTTTAAAGCGGTGTTCCCCTGAAGTAAAGTCCACTACCCAGATTGGCTCTCACCTAGCTGCAAGCAGATTGTATATGAGAATAAAGCGACACTTGCGGCCGTCCTCCTCATTCACTTCTATGGGAGTTCTGAGTGAATGCACTGGGCTATAGTTGGGAACTCCCACAGAAGTGAATAGAGAGGACAGCCATAAGTGTCGCCCTTCTCATTCACATGGATGGCCGGCTCACAGCTAGCTGAATTGGACAGTGGTCTTAACTATGTGGGTACACCCCTTTAAAAAGACCTGAAAAAGAGCGGATTCAATAAAGAAAAGTTCTGTCGATCCCTCTAATGTGCTAGGAATATTTCCATACTCTTACATGTCACATGAGAAGTTAAAAAAAAAAAAAACGTAAATACCAGGTGTTCTTGCTGCTGAAGGAAAACGTAGGGGGCATCAAAGTGATCAAATCTAGAGAAGAAAGGGTCCCTTAACCATCAGCATGTGCGTGTCATTTCTCAGAATATAAAGCTACACGGATTGGTTTCAACTGGCAATAAGGACACTTCTGAGATTTGATGGATGAGGCTCAGTGTAGTTAATAGTTTATAGGTGGTTTATTTTGTTGAAGCAAAGCTATTCACAATGAGAGGTAAGTAGTGTTGCGCTTCTGAAGTTGGAGCAACCAATTGACAGCGCAAAGGAAAAATCGGGAAACCATTTAAAATCCTGTATGATAAAACTTCTGTTTTCTGTCTGCCTTGCAGGATTCCGATCGGTTGCCCGATTTTCCTTCATGCTGCCATTGGTTTGTTAAAGGGGTTGTCTCACTACAAGGATTGCTTTTTATATGTTAAAGATCTTGCAAAAACAAGTCTCTTTGCAATGTATGTCCATTAACAGTGTCCTATCTATTCCTAGATATCCCCTCTTGTATGAGCTGCATCAGCTCCTCAGGTCGCTATAGCTACAGACCTGTTCAATCTCTCATGATAGGCTGACAGCACTGGCTGCTATGGCTACAGACCTGGCTTCTACTGCAGCCTAGTAGAAGCCAGTAAACAAGCCCCTGAATTCAAAATGAAAACAAGAAAACTGAGTTAAGATGAATCAATGTAGTGAGACAACCCTTTTAATATTTGAGTCTGTCGTTCCAACCTGAATCGCACCACGATAGGTATAGATTAGTAGAACTTTCTGGGACGAAAGCGCTGATGGCCCATTCCTATTTAAAGGTGAGGATCTGACCCCCAGAACTGCACCAATCATCAGAACGAGAGAAAAATAAAAAAAAAAAAAAGGCACCGTGGCCCACAACAGGGGCTATCCGGTTCTAAGAGAAAAATCACAAACTGGAGGTTTCTCATAAAAAGGGAAAAAAAAAAAACTATCCTCCCGTTACTTGGCTTTCAGTGCTGCACCTCTCTGGGCTTCTGTCTGTCTTCTTCTATTTCCAAACAGGGACATCACTGCTGCGGCTGCTGATTGGCTGTGGCAGTCATGTGCCTCTGCTTACCTCACTGTCCCGAGCTGTTTACTTCCGAAAGGTGATGTAAGCAGAGGCAACTGACCGCAGCAGCCAATCAGAGGCTCCAGTGATGATGTCCCATTCAGAAGTTGAAGGGTATGTTCACCTGGCGTAATTGCGGCACGCATTTCGCAGCGTATTTGCGCTTTAATTCAAGCAAAATGCGTGCCGCAATTAAGGTAATTCATAGCTCTCATAGATAACTATGAATTACACGTCATCAGCACCGGCATACAATACAATCGTATTGTATGACGGGGAGAGAAGTGACGGGTCACTTATTCGCGGTGATTACACGCGGCTGATAATATAAGCCCCTGTCCTTGGAAGTACGGGCTTACCAGCACGTACTTCCAAAACACACTGCGGTCCAGTATCTTTTATGATGCTGTGCCTAATACTCAAGCACAACCCCATTTATAAGGACAGGCCATCAATGTTTTAGTCCTGGCAAACCCCTTTAAGGGACAGCTAGAACGATGTGGAGCGATTCCGCATTAAAAGCAGTCAGGTTATGGATTTCTTTTTCCAGAGACCATCAAAATAAAAAGAGCTGAAATCCAGCTGGTTGCTATTGCAAAAAAAAAAAACAGCGCAAACCCACTATGTATCTCAACCTTTACACACCGACAAAATAAAAAGGGCCGTAAGGCAATGATATGGCCGCTTATGCTTGTCATATTTCATAGAATAACTGTGTGGTTCCCAAGATCAGAGCCGCAATGCATGTCATCAAAACCACAGGATTACGTCCCGGCATATGATGGTCTAAAAATACAATAGGCAAACGGACCCGCTGGATGTCACCTTGAAGCCCCAACCTCAAAATAAACCTATATAAAAACTTACACAACCCAAAGTAAAAATCAGAACCACTCTAAATAGCTCCGTTGCACTGCAGGCTCTTGTAATATAATCCCTCTGAAGGAGTTTTAGACAAAGCCATCATTGTGTCTGATAATGTGAGCACATACATTTACCAGTACTGCCATTGGTAGTGGAAGGTCATAAATAGTGCTGCACTATGGATCCGGGTGGGACCCATTTGGCCTGAGTTTTGGGACTGATGAAATGAAAACTTTGCAACCAATCACCAGGAAGTTTATACGTTATTAATCACATACACTTCCTTTTTCCAGTCTATAAAAAGGCTGCTGACTACTAGTTGAACAATTTTCCTGCCATCCCCGGCAAAGCTGGATCAAGGCCAGCCAAATCCAAAGCGCAATCCTAGTCATGAACTTGCAGCTCTCAGGACAGAGAGCACTGGAAGTGAACAGATAGTTGAATAATTTTGACTACAAGCAGCGAGCAGGACATGACAATTCTGGAGAATCTTTCCTTATAGTTCCACATTATTCTGTTCCTAGTTGTTCATCCTGAAAATGTATGAATAAAGTTAAAAACTGGGTGTTAGGGCTTGTTCACACGGCGTTTTCACTCAGTGTTACAAACGCCTTTTAGATCCGTCTCAGTGACAGACAGGACGGACCCAGAGACGGATATAACAATTAGCAGTGAGTTTATCACTGCGGGCTATGAGGAACACGCAGCGGCGTTCACATGAGAGATCGCCGCTGCGTGTTTCTATAGTGCAGCTCGGGTCCGTCTTTGAAAGAATTGCATGTCATTTCTTTCAAAGACGGAGCCGACAGGCAGGAGAGGAGCACGCAGCGGCGATCTCTCGTATGAATGCCGCTGCGTGTTCCTCATAGCCCACAGTGATAAACTCACTGCTAATTGTTAGATCCGTCTCTGGTTCCGTACTGTCGGTCCCCGAGACGGATCTAAAAAGCATTTGTGAAAACTCCGTGTGAACAAGCCCTTACCATTCTCTTTGTCAATAGTGGAGAAGGTGTTCATACACTGACATTAATATAACTGTAGGCCGATTGCCCTAAGGCAAATAATACCTACATTACTGCACATTACTCCCTATAAAACCAAGAACTTTATTTCATTACTTAAAAGTTATTTACCCCCAAACAAAAATAAATTTTTGAAAAACACTTAAGGGTAAGTTCACATGGCTGATATGGATGCTAAATTTTCAGCGTTAAAACTTCGTCTGAAAAGTGCCTCAATGCAGAACCTTTCAGACACGGTTTTCCAATACGGTTTTCTTTCCGAAACACCCATCCAAATTTATAGCCAGGGCAAAAACCGTGCAGAAAACCGTGCCAAAAACCGTACCTAAAACTCCGGTTTTGAAGCATTGTTTCATATGGGGATCGTCAGTGTTGAAAAAGCTTCAAGAATTGACATAACACTTTTTCAGTGCCCAAAACAGCGGCTAAAGAAGCGCATAAAATGCATGTAACAACCACGTCCTGTGTGAACTACAATGCTGTTTTACATCAGAATCAATGAACATGACCCGGATGCGGAAAAGCTCAGACAACCGCATCAAAATCAGCCGTGTGAACATATCCCAAGCATAAAAAAAAACTAGTTCTTTATAATAATATTTGCATAAAACAAACCTGTCAGTTGCCTTATCTGAGAGCAAGATCTGATAAATGGAGAGAAGCTGAGCTCTGTGATATATAGGGTAATAGGACAGAGGAGAGAAGCTGAGCTCTGTGATATATAGGGTTATATGATGGAGGTAGAGAAGCTGAGCTCTGTGATATATAGGGTTATAGGACAGAGGAGAGAAGCTGAGCTTTGTGATACATAGGGTTATATGATGGAGGTAGAGAAGCTGAGCTCTGTGATATATAGGGTTATATGATGGAGGTAGAGAAGCTGAGCTCTGCGATATATAGGTTATATGATACAGGAGATGACCTGAGCTCTGTGATCTCTATCATATAACCTTATAGATCACAGAGCTCAGCTTCTCTCTTCTATCATATAACCTTATAGATCACAGCGCTCAGCTTCTCTCTTCTATCATATAACCTTATAGATCACAGAGCTCAGCTTCTCTCTTCTATCATATAACCCTATAGGAGAGAAGCTGAGCTCTGTTTTTGTGGGGATCGATGGTTTCTTTATAATACGGAAATTGTGGGCATAGAGAATGCGCAATACTTTCCTTGTTCCGCTGGAGAAGTAAGGGCGGAAGTGATCTAAATCATGACAACTTCCGGCACGGAACCCACGAAAGAACGAGGGATGCAAGGTCGCTTAATAGCAAGTAGCGTTTATTTAGATGATATCTTTTATATATTATATTTTAAAATTAATGTGATATCTAATGTGTGTCGGAATGTTATGTAAATGAAGTGGAGATGTCTATATAAAGAGAGGGTGTTATAGAGTAGGTTATTCCTGATGAGGCACGATAGAGTCGTGCGAAACGCTTTGAAGTAAGGGAGTTATATGTATATTTTTAATCTGATAATTTTTTTAAATAAATATAGCTTTGATAATTAAAGCATATTCTATCGAGCGTTCTATATTAAGGAACGAGGTTGGATCTAAGCGCTGAGAGATCCTATGCAAGGTTTATAATCTTATAGCCTTGTAGATATATATTTTTATATTTTCCTCATTACCCGATTGTGCAGAATATGAGCTCTCTTCTGGATTTACCAGCAGCTACCTATTGGATTCTGGCGTTCTAATGAGTTGTACCATAAAGTACAATTCGCTCAGGTGAGCAAAATATCGATTTATTATAGAGTGCTATTTGAATTTAACGTACTACACGATTGGAGCGAGCCTTTTTGTCTTTCCCATCTCCCCTCTGTCTTCTCTACGAGGTTAACAAGGAGTGCACAAACTTTCTGACTCTATAACCCTATATATATCACAGAGCTCCTCTCCTCTATCATATAACCCTATAGATCACAGAGCTTAGCCTCTCTCCATCTATCATATCCTGCTCAAAGACAGGGCAGCAAAATCCATCTGATAGGTTCCCTTTAAATTGTAGTGTATATAATATCCACCTCTAGATGACCCCACTCATTCACTATTCTTTAATCTGTTAACACATCTTTTAAAATACTACAAAGCTCCCACTCCCCACCAACACGTTTTGTCTAAAGCTGCGATCTCAAAGGTTGTGGTCCTAATGGCGTGTAGGGATGTCATTCCCCATGTCAACAGGGTGTAACAACCAGTTGTCAATTTAATCCCCCATTTCCAAGAGGAACAGCACAAGGCAGAGTTTCAGGAAAGATGCTCTACAAGGGTCATTTCTTATGCAATGCAAGTATTCACTAAAATAGTCATATCAGGAGAGGACGGTCCCTAATTACGCCAACTGATTTATATGAGAGGTTAAATTCAGGAAAGAAGTCGCTGCATTACTGCTGTGGTCCGATATATTGTAAAAATTTATATAAATTTTTTATTTTCAAAGTGTATTTTTTATTAAAAAAAAAAAAAAAAAAAAAATTGTACAGAGATTGCAGCCGAAAAGACAATGTACATTCTACTTGTTCTTCAATAGCGCCTATCACCTACGTACAAGTGAGGCAGCTACTCATGGGCTTAACCTGTATTCACGGTACTATTCAGAAAAGGGCATTAGTTCTTAAGCCGGAGGCTGATTTACCCCACCTGGGGGCCCCACGTGTGAGGTGAAATGAGAAATTCGGAGACAATATTCAGGGATCTTTTACAGAAAAAAGTCTTCAGTAGCATTTTCAAATAAAAACCAGTGTTTAAAACCAACAAGAGCAGATTCTGCTACATCTCTTGTCACCAGCTGGATTCATATTCTGACCCATTCACAGAATGACTCTCCCCCGGGCTTGCCTGGGGTCTCATCATGAAACAGGAATGGGGAACGGGCGGGAGATCAGTAGAAATGCTTCCGGCTTCTTTCCTGCCATTGTTGTCACAATGGCGTATGCCCCCAGCAAGACCACCGACAGCGAGAAGAGATGGGGAAAGATTGCAAAACCCCTGGGCCGGGCGGATCCTCCACTAAAAGAAAACACAAGGATTTTATGGAATAAAAAACGGGCAAGTCAATTTTACGCCCATTTCCACTTTCGTGTCGCAGAAGTAGCTCTGAAGGAATCTGGGGCGATTAGATTGCAAAAAGGGATGATTTTTGGCCTTTGGGCAAAGGGTGGCAGGATTTCTGGAACTGGGCGGTTTGTGACCTATTCACTTGCTGCTGTGGTAAAAGTGTATCGCGAGTGGACAACTGGCATTATTGTGACTACAGCACAACCAACACGGCATGTATTGTCCCAGGGGAACCCACCCCAAGATTTTGTAGACACTCTCCTACACTCCTGCTCTTCCCCACGTCTCGGCCCCTTACGAAGGCCAATTTTGGCTGAAACGTTGGACCATGGGATAATTCTTGTCAAATCTCCTATATACTGTATACATTTGAACTGAGAGTTGTTCTTGGTTATCTATTTTTGTTAAATAAACATTTTCTGCAATTACATTAGGAGTGCCGTGGATTCTTCTATATTCTGGACTATAGCCCATTGGCTTTCCACTGAACACCCGCCATCCACTACAAGTGTGTGGCACCATTATCTATTTCCTTTAAGATTTTGTAGACACCTCCGAAAATAATACCCAACCAGTATGAAAGTATCAAACCAAAAATATAGCTTAACTTTCCAATGACTCAAAATTAAAGAATAGAATATTTGTGACCTTGAAATCAATCACACAGATAGCCCCCGGCATTAGTGGAACGAGATTAAACAGTCACCACATCGCTCCGTATCTGCAGTGCAGTGAGCGGTGACATCAGCGGAAGTGCGCCATCACGTAGCAGCATCAGACGAAGTGTTACTTTAAAGGGAATCTGTCATAAAAAAATTTTAATTGATGAAATATTGTGTGTTCATTTTTGTCTAAATTTTTAGTAAAATTTTTTTCTTTCATTTTAATTTTGGTAAAATTTTAAAAAAGCATAATAGTTTTCAAGGTTTCCCACTCTTAACCACCAGAGGAAGCACATCCAAGAAAAAAAAAAAAATGTGGTTCATGAACAAAGGGGAGGTATTACAGCACTGCTGTGAATGTGGGCTGGTCTGGTGGTGACCTCACAAGCCTCCCCCTCCCCTGTGTGCATAAGGAGGGGGAGGTGGATTCCGAGTAACCATTTTGTTGGTGACTGAGGACACCATACAGAGCTGCTGTCTATCCATAGCTGAAAAAGGAATAACCAGAGTGAAACTGTGATTACATTTAGGGTCTGTTCACACGGCTTTGACTCCGTGTAAAATATGCTTTTCGATATGTGTTTGGTTCGGTCTGTCAGTCCCCACGAGTGATCGGTGATACGCATCTCACTGTGTCTTTCACATCTGTTCCAGGAATTGTCATTTCAATTCTTGGTCCGAAAGACGCAGCAGGAGCCATATAATAAACCATAGGGTGCGATCCTGCTGCAGCCTAAATGGACCCAAACACTTAGCTGCATTTTGCATCCGAAAGACGCTGCGTTTTTGGATGCGCTTTTCAGACCCAACACGGATCCAAGGACTCCGTGTGCACATACCCTTACTCTATTTCACTATGGATATAAGGAAGGAATGCTACAATACATGTCTGCATCCCTGCTCACAGGTATCTACGGGTGGCCAACGTCTACATATCCTATGAACGATGTGTACAACAGGAGGAACTAAAGAGGAACGACGTGTGTCAGAGGGGAACGACGTGAACGACAGGAGGAATGACGTTTGTCGGAGGGGAACGACGTGTATGACAGGAGAAACTAAAGAGGAACGACGTGTACGACAGGAGGAACGACGTATGTCAGAGGGGAATGATGTATATCAGAGGAGGACACTTGTCTGCAGAATTGATAAGGTATTACCACCCAACTCTTGCTTCTCTGGCAGCCGTGCTGGAGCACAGAGTGACGGAGAAGAAGTTCAGTATCTGTTCCTCTGGGCTCCACAATCATGGCTACCTGCTGTGACCTGCAGACAATAGAACGTGCTGAGCTCACAGCAGGGAGGGGCTGTGAGGGATCTCACTGTAGATAATGAGACTAGTCTCAAGTCTCTTACCTACAGTGTTTACTTTATGGCAGCTTCCTGGCTGTCTTTGCAGGGGGGCAGGGCTGGGTACACACAAGTTTCTGTTATAACGGTCTCTAAAAGCTCGCAATGAAAATAAATGTAACAGAATAAAAAGGTGATCGAAAACACACACATTAATGCAAAAAAATTGCGACAATCCCTTTAACACGAAACGCGTTCGGTGAAACGGTTTTTCTTTTTACGACGTTTTAACATATATATATGTGATAATCACAGGGTGATTTATTGAATCATAAAAAAAGTATATAACGGTGCTTCTTTTTACGTGGTAAGAAATAGTGGATTGTGTTGGCATATGGAGATTTATTTCCTCCATATTTATGTTTTCATATCAGTGGAGGACTACAAATCACTACCTTTGTAAACATCTTCCGGGCATCATAAGTGCACCCCAAAAGCGCTTTATTCTCATCCAACCGGTGAGAATCCCAGGTCATTTCTAGATTTAAACTATCCCGGTGAGTATATCTTGCTCGTAGACGGCAGCATTATTTGTATACAACTTCATATATATTTGTGTTAAATATATATATTTGGGTACTAGAGGAGACAATCTTTGCTATAATATATTATATGGGGTAACCTATTATCACTGCTAATATATGGGATACTTCAACCTTTTGTTGCGCACATCAGATAGGTCATTGATATAAGGGATGATCTGGTACATCATTATAGCCAAACTACTTGCATTGTATGCTGTGGGGGGAAACGTGTCGAAGATTTTAATTTGTTGGATATATGTGCATGACTTTGTATCAAAGTTACCTTAGGGTCTTTAAGAGCCTGCTATAGCTGCGGAGACCTTTATTCACATAAGTGCATGATCCTTTATTCAATTACCTACTTGATGGCTTGTTACATTTGTAGCAGCAGGTGTTTTTTTGTACTTTGTTGGCGTTTTTCCCTGTGTCAGCCCTACATTGCCATAGGCAAGGGACATTGTAATTTAGGGATAGGTTCCTGGTCAGGGTTGTTGCATTTTTGTTAGGTAGGGGTTTAAATTCATTATTCCCCTCCTTGCTAGGGGAAGTGTAGGGGCTGTGTTATTGATTTCAAGGTCACAAATATTCTGAGACCTTTTAAGCTTTATTATACTGTGTCATTGATGTGAGAGGTGAATGTCAGTTACCAAGGTAGGTAAGGCAGCTCACTACCAAAATGAACAAGGGGGCTACCAGACGTGTGTCTAAAATGACATTTCAGTGAACCCAGCCGATTTGTGTATGGATCCATCCTTGTAGATCACGTACCCCCATACATGCCGATTGTTCTTCCTGAGGCAGATGAGATCTTTTAGCAAGATAATGCAACATGTCACATGCGTCATTGATGTGAAAGATGAACATCAGCTAAAGAGGTGCAGAAGAGAATGATCAAGACTTCCCGAGTCCTAACCTGGCCCCTAATTGCCCAGATTTGAACCCAATCAAGCATCTGTGGGACCATCTCGATGGCCATGTTCACTGCATGGATTCTCCTCCAGCAGCTGTGGGATGCAGTCGGCTCCAGACACCTGTGATAACCTACCAGGACCTCATTGAGTCACTCACAGCCTGTCCAGCTGCTGTCTGTGCTGCACACGGCTGTTTCTTTGGATATTGATCATAATAAAGTGACTTGTCTGTGTACATAGTGTAATAGAGTATAGAAGAACTGGTCACCTACTTCCTACCAGCTTCATGTTGTCTACACTTGGTATGAAGACCTCCTTGTCTGCCTTCTCCTCTGCAGGTGTGCGTTCCACGCTGATCTGGTACAGTTTCAGAGAGATGATGTCATGGTTGTCTGTGCAGATGATGACATGTATTCATAATTAAAGGGGTATTCTCACCACATTGATTAGCTTTAAACATGCAGGCAAAGGTAAATAAAGACTATTCTCAAATACATGGCTGTTCCGATTTTGCTTCCTTTCAGAGCTAGAGCAGTTTTTATCTCTTTACACAAGCTTCTCTAGTCACTGACCACCTCTTCCTAGTTACCAACTATTATGTCAGTCAATGCTGTACAACCACCCACAGCCTAACCAGGAAGTGGGAGCCCTAAACTAGCTATAAAAAGTAGGCTCTGAAAAACAGCCAGATGGAAAAACCTCTAAGTATAAAAATATGCAATAGAATTGCCCATCTAACCCGAACCATCAACAGTTATTACCATTTACCCTTCCATTAGCTTAATCGTACCTGAAAGATCTCCAGTAGCTGCTGAGGCCCCAAAGTAATATCCACGGGGCAAGCGCACACCAGGTACATCCAAGCAATCCCTCCATTCCTGCTTTCCATCAATGTCAATCATCACCTGCAAACAACATATAGGAACAAGAGAAGACAGGTGATACTTTGGCATAAAATAAATTATTAGACTGAGGGCAGTTCTTAACTCTTTTAAGGAGGTGTCTGAGTTTGCACTTTAAAGGGATTGTCTGGTTTATATTTTTACATTTATTTCCCATTCACTGCTGCTGTTTAATTTTTGTCCTCTTTCAAATGGCGCCATCAGCCAATGGCATGTGACTGCAGCTTTTACCTCCTATTCGGAAGAGGACAGGAGAGCGGGGAGAGAGGAAAGCACAGCCCTGCATTGGATGAGAGACAAGCAGGAGGTGGTGTTTTTTTGTTATTTTAACAAGGGCAGCAGTAGACGGAAAATACATTTAAAAAGTTAACTGGAAAAGCCCTTTATTGATTGATTGACACCATGACTAAGGGAGGGATCTCCTGAAACGCGTCGGTGGAACAGCTGCCACTATGTTTGTTTTTCCTATGAAAGGATTTTAAACTTTGATGAAATAAAACTGCAAGCATTGTTTTATTTTCAAATGGCATAAAGTGTTGCTGGATTATTCCCCAAAAATGTTTTCTACGATTTATTGATCATTGCCTGACATCACCGTTTGGGACGCTTACTTCCGAACGGCGATGTCAGCCAATGACACGTGACTATTGCAGCCATTGATCCTCCATTAGAAAGAGGACTGGAAGACAAAAGAAGATCGGAGGATAGGGCAGTGCTGGATCAGAGGCGACAGGAGAAGGGAATAAAAGTTTTTATTTTTAAAAGCCAGCAGTATTCTATTAATCAGCTCCAGAGAAAAAAAAAAAAGTTCTGACAAACTATGATGACCTAAAAACTCAGTTTTTTACAAACGCATTTCTATTGTGTAAAAGTAGTAAAACATAAAAAATGTACAAAACCGATATCGTTGTAATTGTTCCGACTCGTATAGCTAAGTTATCCTGTCATTTACACTGCATGGCAAATGCTGTAAAAAGGAAGCCCCAGAAAACAATGGCAGAATTACATTTTAATGTTTTTCATGCAAAACAAAACCCCAAAAAAATGAACACCTGTGCGCCCAAAATGCACAAGATGAATTCTCTAAAGGTTTGTTTACACGGATTATTTTGGGGCGCATTTCGACGCGTATTTCGCGGCGTACTGCGCTTAATACGTGGGGAAATGCGCCCCATAATTACAGTAATCCATAGCTCTCATAGAGAACTATGGATTTCGCCTCCTCTCCCTGCTCATACTATATGATTGTATTGTACGCGCTGGGAGATAATCTGCCCCCCGCCCCCCCCCCCCCCCCCCCCCCCGGAGTACACGCTCATCAGCACGACTCCCAAATCACCCGGTGTAATTGCGGCCGTACTGTACGCGCCGCAATTGCGCCGTGTGAACATACCCTAAGGCTAGGTTCACATGGCTTAACTGCGGGACGTAATTACGCCGTGTGGCGGGGGGGGGGCGTCACCTCGCCGGCCCATAGACAATCATTACCAGCGGCGCGTATACACCACTAGTAATTCACATGTCACTTATCTCCCCCCTCGGCTTATTCGCCGAGCAGGGAGAGGATACATAATCCATAGTTCTCTATGAGAACTGTGGATTACCGTAATGACTGGGACGTTTTCAGCCCGTAATTTGCGCACTCCAGCGTGTAATTACGGACTGAAATACGTTCACTTTTAAGCCGTGTGAACATGGCCTAAGGGTCGTTGAATAAAAAATGAGGGGTGACTTCTTGAAATTTCACCTGTTCTTGTACTTTGGGGACTTTGCAAATGTGACACCCACCAAAATTTGCATTCCAAGAACAAAATAGTGCTCACTCCCTTGTACGCCCTGCTATGCGACCAAACAGCAGTTAACACCCACATACAGGGTATTGCGGAACTTGAAAAAATTGCTTAACAAATTTTGGGGCGATTTTTTTTTTCCAGGATTCCTTGTGGAAAAAAAAAACAAAAAAAAACATTTCAAGCAGAAACTGCATATTATTGGGAAAAATAAAATTTTCTATTTTTATATCTTAATACTAAAAAAAAAAAGAACAAAAAAAATAATCAGTGAAAACACTTGTGGGGTCAATTTACTCACTACACCCCTGAACATATTCCTTAAGAGGTGCAGTTTCCAAAATGAGGTCTTTTTAAAGGGTGTTAATTAAGTTTTAGCACCTTAGGGCATCCACAAACTTGCAATGGCGCCTAAAGGAAATCCTAATGAAAAGAAGACCCCAAAATCCACTAGGGGCTCCTCCTATTCGGAGGCTTGTGGTTCAGTCAAACAGCGCACTAGGGCTATATATGGGATATTTCTAAAAATGGCAGAATTGGGGAATTTTGAAATTTCACCTCCATTTTGCTTTAATTTTTGTGAAGCACCTAGAGGGTTGAAAAACTTCCTAAATGAGTTTTTCAACACTTTAAAGGGTGCAGTTTTTTTGATGGAGTCATTTATGGGAATGCCTAAGGTACAGGCCTCTCAAAGCCCTGACAAAAGTGGACTGGTCCCTGAAAAAAAACAGTGTTGAAAATGTACTTTAAAATGTGAAAAAACTGCTACTAAATTTGTAAGCCCCCTAATGTCGTATAAAAATAAAAAGACATTTAAAAAAAATGATGCCAACATAAGTCGATATGTGGTAGATGCTAGTTATAAACTATTTTGTGTGATGTAACGGTCTTACCTGCAGAAATTTTTCAGTTTTGCACAACAAGTTTGATATTTTTCACTAAGAAACAAAGATGGTATGGACCAAAATTTATTACCAACTTAAAGCACAATGTGTCACTAGAAAACAGTCTGGATAGGTAAAAGTATCAAAAAGTTGTGTCACTTTATGTTTGAATATGCCAGATTTGAAAAATGGACCCGTGTCAGGAAGGTCAAAACTGGCTGTGACTGTAAGGGGTTAATACAATAAAAAAAATAAAATGAACAATCCCTTTAACAAGTGTTATAGGATAAAACATGAATAGCATAAAAATGAACATGAATAGCATTTTAAATATTCACAACGCAAAAAAATTATAATTACTCAGTGTTTTATATATACCCTCAAACTACGCTGCGGCCACTTCACTGAAATGATTTTTTTTTTTTTTGTGGTAAAAGGCCTTAAAGGGGTTTTGCCACGAAGTAAAATTGATGTGGGAAGCTTGTAAATTAAACAAACATTTCTCACCATTCATTATTATTAAAAATTCTGCACCGTTTTTGTTTTAGCTGCTCCTTTACTGATCCATTGTTTACAGCTCGTCAACAGGGGATACGACCAAGGCTGAGAGCTCCTCAGTCCTGGTCGCACATGCTCAGACATCACCTCTCCTCTCGGGCAGATACTGAGTGTTCAAACCCCAGGTATTGTCATTCTACTCCCATCCCCTGTACTACTTAGTAATTAGTCAAACAAATAAATAAAAAAGAAACCTCAATCAGGTATGTGCATTGATAAAGAGATAAAAAAAAACCACAGGTTTGGTTCCTGCAGGGATTTCAACCTAGGACCTTTGTGCCCTGATGCAAAAACTTTACCTCTCAGCTATTCATAATGCTTTACATAAACAGACATCTCTTTGACTACAGGCCTGGTGTGTCATCCTGCAGGGTCACATGATATGCAGTTCAAACAAATCACACACTCCCCCTTCTGAGCACACAGAGCTGGATGCAGGAGGTATGAAAGGAGTGGCAAAACACCTGCAATGACCAGGTAATTTTTTTCTGTCATTGCTTCTCTGCATTCAGTCATAAATATTATATATATATATATATATTTATTTTTTTATTTTTTTTTTAATTTATTTATTTATTTATTAAGACTGCTTGAAACCATGGGAAGGTTTAACAGAAAAAAGAAAGTCCACTGTGGACTTGAACATCTCATTTAGAGACTGCACAACTAATTGACTGCACGAGGTGTCCTGAACAGGAGGTCCTTGATTGTAGCTGGTCTGATTGTTGCCTCGTTGTTTCAGCTCCGTTAGGCTATGTTCACACGGTGTAATTGTAGCGCGTATTTGCGCTTAAATACGGCCGAAATGCACACCGCAGTTCTGGTAATTTATAGCTCTCAGAGAACTATGAATTACGTCTTGTCTCCGCCAGCATACAATACAATCATATTGTATGCCGGGGGAGAGAAGGGACATATCACTTCTTCGCGGCGCTTACTTGCCACCGATACTGCTGCGGCCCCCAGTGCTTTACAAGTACGCGCTGGACAGCGCGACTTCTAGAACATACGGCGTATTGCGGCGCATACAATACGCGCCCCATTACGCCGTGTGAACATACCCTAACAATGATATGAAGACAGTGAGGTCCCATTAACAGAGTGATTTCTGCCCCATTTGTAGTAGCAGTCAAGATATTGTAAAAATATATCCTGACGGATATCGTGGCGAGGCCATAGACTTCTAAAGTGCATTTTTTTTATAGTATCCTAAGAGACACCACTAACTGGGGCCTCAAACGCTATGGGAATTGGGCCTGATTTTATTGTGAACAGCAGACAAGTGTCATAATCTTACCGTCAGCCTGCGCTTCACATAGCGTATGAAAAGGAACGTATCGTGGTTGAGATTTCGAACCATAGCTGTGCATCCCCCGAGCTCAGTAGGACGACCATCACGGCTGTGATCATATGACAGCGAGCCATTGCTCACCATTGCCGACACATAAGGAAATACACGCTGGGGAAAGAGAGAAGGACGATAGGAGGATGACATAAAACCATATACACAGTATTCATATCAGATGTGAACAGACATGAGAATTACCAGTCAGGCTACTGCTGGACCAACGAACAATGAATTCCCCACCCAACACCAAAAATAGGAAGTGACCAACAAAGGCCAGATCTGCCGCAGATCATTCCATAGCAGTTCTAACCAATGCTCCTAATACACAGGCCAACAATTGCCTTTATGAAGTGACGTTTGGCCAGTCAATGGTCTCTCCTTTAAAAGAGGAGTCATACTCCCCAATTGTCAAGCAGTGAACCTCCACACAAACAATGTTGCAAGACATAAAGAGGTTTTCTTACTACAAAGATTAGCTTTCAAGATTTAGGAACCAGTAAAGACTTTTTCTAATTACATTGACCTTTTGATTTTACTTTACGCAGGAGGAAAGAGATTTTATCTGCTCCGAGTGCACATAGGTTTCTATGGTTTCCTGACCATAACTCTACTATCTGATTAGATTAGGGAGTGATGTGACCATGGTCAGGAGAGCTCACTCTGGAATAGACTCATTATCTAACAAGATTAGCTTTTGTTTACAGATAAGCAATTGTTTTCACTCTTCAGGATATATGTACTGCTGCTTTGTTTACTGGCGATTAGATCTCCTGCACGGCACTCTGTGACGCTCAGCAGGTTACAGAGAAGCTAAATATGCTAATCACTGCTATAGAACCACAGAAAGCCTGACTAGAAAAAAAAGAGAAGAAAAGCTGGCTGTGACTCCGAAACTGCTGTTTACACCAATGATTATTTTTCTAGGCTGCTTACAAGATGCGATCACTCGATGAACAAGACTATTTTTGGCTGGGCATCAATAATGGGCCATTTACAGGGAAAATGGAATTCACAGGAAAATCCTCAATACAAATCTAACCAAAATGTGCAAATGTTGTTGTGGACTTTCATCACCATTACATACAGAAGAGGTCGCCTAATACTGAGCCCAGTCATCACCATTACATACAGAGGAGGTCGCCTAATACTGAGCCCAGTCATCACCATTACATACAGAGGAGGGCGCCTAATACTGAGCCCAGTCATCACCATTACATACAGAAGAGGACGCCTAATACTGAGCCCAGTCATCACCATTACATACAGAGGAGGTCGCCTAATACTGAGCCCAGTCATCACCATTACACACAGTTCAGGTCGCCTAATACTGAGCCCAGTCATCACCATTACATACAGAGGAGGACGCCTAATACTGAGACCAGTAAATCACCATTACTACAGAGGAGGGCGACTAATACTGAGACAAGTCATCACCATTAAATACAGAGGAGGGCGCATAATTCTGAGCTCAGTCATTACCATTACATCCCGAGGACGCCTAATACTGAACCCATTTCTTTACCATTAAAAACAGAGGAGGCGCCAAAATACTGAGCCCAGTCATCACCATTACATACAGAGGAGGGCGCCTAATACTGAGCCCAGTCATCACCTTAAACATCAGAGGAGGGCCTAATATGACCCAGTCAATCACCATTACTTTACGAAGAGGACGCCTAATACTGAGCCATCATCACCTTTTACATACAGAGGAGGGTGCCCTTTAATTTACTGAGCCCAGTCATCACCATACTTTACAGAGGAGGGTCGCCTAATACTGAGCCCAGTCATCACCATTACATACAGCGGAGGGGCCTAATACTGAGCCCAGTCATCACCATTACATACAGAGGAGGGGCCTAATACTGAGCCCAGTCATCACCATTACATACAGAGGGGGGCGCCTAATACTGAGCCCAGTCATCACCATTACATACAGAGGGGGGCGCCTAATACTGAGCCCAGTCATCACCATTACATACAGAGCAGGGCGCCTAATACTGAGCCCAGTCATTACCATTACACACAGTGCAGGTCGCCTAATACTGAGCCCAGTCATCACCATTAAAATACAGGGAGGACGCCTAATACTGAGCCCAGTCATCACCATTACATACAGAGGAGGGCGCCTAATATGGAGCACGGTCACTGGTGGCAACATGCATACTAATCACTACAGAGGGGGGAGACATAAGTGGCTCACTACACCCTCTGTGCCCTGTTTGTTTTGGGATTGGGAAGGAAGATGATGAACCTGGCCTATCCTTCCCCACTTCAGAGCACATATAAATATGAACTACATTTTTTCCTCTATTTTAATCCTCCAACCTTTCCTGTAAACAAGATTTGGCTGCTTCTCGAGTTGCCCACTATTTGTCTTAACACTGAAGAACATATGGTTTGCTTTCTGTGCAGTAAGCCATGGCCGACGATCACTTGACAATGTGTTCGGTTAAGGAGGCAGAGCTCATCTAGGCTAGCTGAAGAAGCCATACAGGCACGATGATGAGAAATTAATCCATGCAGAAGAAAAGCAGATGGGAAATTGCTGCATAAGAAGGATTAATGTCTGCAGAACTCATTTACCAGCACTGCAATGAGCTAGATGTGTAAGATTTACTCTGCACCACATCCACCCATCAGGCCGACCACACCGGGTCACTACCTGTGCAGCCGCGGCTTGGTTAGCAACATTTAGTTCCAATCTGACAAAGTTAATAGATGAGTTCTTGACTTACTGATCGTCTTAAGCCGAGCAGTTTTCTAAATCCATCATGTGAAAATTAAACTGGAAAATCCAATGTTCTTTAACCTGCAGATGGTCAATGCTGCTCTTAACTACACCAAAGCTTGGGCTTTTTTATAGTCCTGGATGAGATTCGATATTTAGTTCAGCAAAACAGTGAAATCAGTTGGCGATTTACAACCAGCACTGAGTCTCATTAGGGGACACAAAGGACTGTGGGTACAACCTACTGCCATTAGGAGGCAGACATGAAGCAAAAAAAAAAAGTGTTAGCTCTTCCTACACAGTCTACACCTCCCTGCAGACACAGAGCGCACCGCTGTATCTGAAAGGGGATTAGCTTTTAACCCCTTAATGCAGATGCCTATTTTTTTCATGTTTGTTTTTCCCTCCCTGCATTCCCAGAGCCATAACTTTTTTTTTTTTTTTTTACTTTTTCATCTACATAGACGTGTGAGGGCATTTATTTTGCGGGACAAGATGCACTTTCTAAAAGGTCTCCTTCATCATACCATAGAATATACTCTGAAACCGCAAAAAAGTGGGGCAAAATGTGAAAAAAAACCACATATGTGCCATGTTTGTTTTTTTTTTTACTGCGTTCAATCTTCGGTAAACTAGATGTGCGGTCTGTATTCTACAGGTTAATACTCATCCGGAAATACCAAACATGTATGGTTTTCGTTATGTTTTGGTACCATAAAAAAAATTCTTGAGTGAGGGGCATTTTTTGCGGGCCGATGTGTTAGTTTGGAATACATGCGACTCTCAGTTCTTACGTCTGCAGAGCTGTCACCTCCCTCCACAAGCGCCTTGTAACCAGAAGACCTGCATTGGTGTAAACAGTTATACACACAGCCTGAAATGATGAAACTAATGTGAGAAATGCACTCTGTCCTCCCCTCCTCAGTTATCGGGCAGAAGGTAGAGGAGGAGCAGAGTGCATAAGAATGTGTTATATGGGGTGGGAGTGTATAAGGCTGTTTTATATGGGAGGAGGAGAGTGAATCTAGCAGCTAGAGACTCAGTAATTACCCAGATAATTTACATAGAGCTGTCACTGGCAGACGAGCATTGAGAGGAGCTCAGACCACCTTTATTACGCTGAGGCTGCTAGTTTCCCTTTCGTCTCCCACAGCTCAGAGGGGAGTAAGCACAGAGTGCAGGCATCCAATCACAGCACAGAGGGTGTGTCCCAAGAGGGCTGAACTAAATATCAGCCAGCCAATCACAACAAAGGGGGTGTGGCCCGACCTCAGGCTGCTGATTTAGCTCTAGACACACACAGAATAACTAATAACTGCTATACTAAATGATTTTGGTAATGCAAAGCAATTGCAAGTGCTTATTTTTACTGTCTCTATCATTACAGATATGATCGTTGTAGCGAGAAAAACCTTTTAACATGTAGAGACAGGTAATTGAAGATTTTTTCTTAATACATGGCTCTATTAATTTTTCTTTGGTCAGGAGATAAAGAAGATTTTATCTCCTCTTAGTGTACACAAGTTTTTCTGGTTACGACTGCCTCTACCTGCTCTTTCTGATCTGTCATTGCTTCAAGTGGTCATCAGTCACTCATCCATGGTGAGTCGCCTCCTGCAGTCTTATCTCTAGCTACAGACTCTGAAAGCTTCTCATTTATCTAAGTAAACACTCTTTAGAGCTCTGCAGCCTGGTGTAATATACTGACATGAGTGCAAGAGATTTATAAAAAGTGTAACAGGAATAGCTAGGAACTGCAAAGTTGATGTGGCAACTACTGTTATAGACCCGCCAACAACCTGATCATCATGTGGGTTTCTAAGCTGGCTGTGGCTCTGTGAAACTGATTGGTGAGAAAACCCCTTAGGGTCTGTAGGAGACGGACCTTCCTGCAGACACTGAGCTCATTTGTTTTATCTTAGAGAATGATCACATGGCGTTTCTTAGATGTGTGTTTGGATCGTGTTTCAGACCCAAACACGCATCTAACAATGTGCAGTGTGATTTACATTGTTTTCAATATAAAACATGCATCGGCTTTCAGACTTCTGAGTGCCGATGCGCGTTTTACGTGCGTCTTTCGGATCCGTTCAAAGAATTGACTTGTCAATTCTTGATCCGTTTGATGCAGCACTCACCCTATTTAAAACTATAGGGTGCATTTCTGCTGCAGCAAAAATGCATCCAAACATGCAGCACACTTTGGGTACGTGTTGGATGCATTTTACGCAGCATTTTTTAATACATTTTTCAGATCGAAAATGGATCCAAACACGTATTCAAAAACGGCGTGTGAACATAACGTTAGGGTCTGTAGAACACAGACCTCCCTACTTTGGCTGGTCACATAAGTTTTTATTAATTTAGTTTCTTTTTCCCTTTTAGGTGGGAAAGATGTAGGATACGGCCTTCCTGTGATTTATAGGTTTATATAAACTGAAGTAGGATTCCGGAGTAACCTGCTTACCCCTCCCACACGCAGTGACTCCTATTTTCTATGAAGGAGTCCAGCCAATACTTTCTCTACCTTTTAATGAAAAATCCTGCTCCAAATCATATTAACCTATGTATTACAGAGTTTAACCTTTCTAACTCTGTCACACCCTGCTCTCAGAGAGGATAGTGTGTAATATATAATATATATATAATATATATGATATATATATAATTATTTATATATTATTATATATATTAATATATATATATTATATATATGGAGAGGGGAGGAATTACTCTTTAGAGAGGGGAATGAACAATTTATCAGCAATGACCACGTCATCACAAGGGTAAGGGCTTGTCCCCACGGTACAGGTTATTGGTCGGTCTTTCAGACGGTTTGCGGTTTTAGAAACAGTCTGAAAACCGACATGCAACGCTCTCCCATAGACTTCAATAGAAAATCCGTGCAGCGTTTCACACTGCACGGATTTTCCGCTGGACGGTTTTATACACTGCCGGCGGTCCAAAAAACTTAGAATATGTAAATTCTTCCGCCTGGTTTTCGGGCAGAACATGAACATGTGGGTGCGAAGGGGGGCGGCTTGAAACCACAAACTGCGGACAAAAGTCGCCCCCCTGCATGCCGAAGAGAGACAAAATATCGGTCGGGAAATCCAACCGGTATTTGGTCTTTGCCATGTAAATGCATCTTAATGGATAGGAGTCAGATTCCAAAAAAATGGTGGACATCTGCTAAATTTATCAAATAAAGACACAGGGGAAAAAAAAAAAATATGTTGTCTAAAGTGAGAAGAAAGGGCACATTTTCTGTCTTCGAAGAGGTCAGATGATCATATTTACCAAAAAAAAAAAAAAAGAAAGAAAACATTGATGCCCGCTACGTTGCTCGACCCCTGTGATCTGTTAAAATCTGAGCACCGAGTCCCCAGAATGCCAAGCAGGAACCCTAGATGTTGGTAATACACAGCTGTCCGCAGGAATCACCACAGCATTTTATTTAGTTTTTATCTGGAGCTGTAGGCACCGAGCTTGCTATTTAGAGGAATATTCCAGCTTAATAGGTGTTAGGTTGGTGAGAATCCAACTAGAGGAACCTCAATTCATCATCCGATCTCAATAGTATGACCAGAGTAGAAGGCTTCCAAGGTTGACCACGTGCACTGCCACACCAATAAAACTATGTTGAAGGTACAAAAACAGCCTATTGCTATGAACGCATGATTGCTGCTCCATTCAAACGCCTCTGCAACACGGATGGAGGAACAAAGGATTGGTGTTCCAATGGTTGGAACCCTCCCTCCATCTAATATTTAAAGGGGATGTCTCACGACAATAATTGCTTTTTATGTTAAAGATCTTGCAAAAACAAGTTACTTGGCAATATATGTCCATTAACAGTGTCCTACATATTCTGAGATATCTCCTCTTGTATGGGCTGCATCAGCTCCTCAGGTCGCTATAGCTACAGACCTGTTTGATCTCTCCTGATAGGCTGCCAGCACTGGTTGCTATAGCTACAGACCTGGCTTCTACTGCAGCCTAGTGGAAGCCAGTAAACACGCCCCTGAATTCAAAGTGAAACCAAGAAAACAGGACTGAGGTGAGATGAATCAATGTAGTGAGACCCCCTTTAACACCTATTTAGTTAATGGTCGAAAATCATCTCTGGTTGGCATAACAATTCAATATTAGAGGAAGACAAGGCAGAGGAAGCAGTGCACGGCAAGAAAGAGTGATGGCAGTGACCATGTGGAAAAGATGTGAAGTCATGCACAAGAGAAAGAAGACAACAGATGACTGAAGAGTCACCAACACAGCAAACAAAGAATTCAGCCACACAAAAAGCCCAGTGTATTAATAGAGGTAGAGTATTAATATACCTGATTCCCTGCTGAGTACCTTTTCTTCAGAGACGGCCATCCAGCAGCAGAGGAGAAAGCGCACACAACAAACAATGTATCTTAGTAACATACAGGGAAAAGCGGAGACAGTACGGACTAGCCGCTATACATGCCAGGAGGGCAGTCAAAGGTGTGCTATAGTTCTCAGTCATCGGCCAGAAGAGGCTAGTCTGCTGGATGATGTACGAACACATTAAGTGACCACATATTCTACGCTCCGCTGTGTCCCATCTTATTTACACAACTCTACAACATTTTTTTTTATAGAACTCTCTATTGTGATGTTCCTCTTATTCCCCCTGGAAATGTATGAACAGTGAGCTGGGTGCTACCATTATAAAAAAAATGCATTTTAGAACACGCTCTGCCAAACTAGTGTTAACCGAGCGAGTTTAGGAACACACCGTATTAAGAAGTGGAATGGTACCACCAAGGTGTCATTTTATACATACTTTTCTTAGAGGAATAACAGAGGACAGGCAAATGCTGTAAGCCCAATGTATTATAACAGATGCTTTTATCAAAACACATAATTTGGTCAGAACATCCAAAAGGATTTTTTTTAGAAAAAGGAGTACAGGTGCACGCTGGTGTGGCAGCAAAAAGCAATGCAAACACAATACCAAATCAGCAGCCCTCTACAAGCACTAAAAAAAAAACAATCCATGGGGAGTGGCTGCCCCCATCTTGGTTGTGCACTCCGCCCATCTGCACAGGCTTTCTTAATAAGATCAGGTTACGGCTGGAATCTTCTCTCCCTGAAATGTGGAGGTCTGAACAGACACCAAGAGAGGCAACATTAGAGCAGGTTCCCATCTGTATTGAGGTCGCCTTGCCATGGTAGATGGGCCTTTACAGTTTTGATTAAAAATGTACACATACTGTGACATCTATGTACTTGGCTGCACCAGTAATCTGGTGTCCTTTCAGCCCAAAAACTGTTGCACCCATCTTCTCTAGCTGTATGAGCAGTCGCACTCCAAAATTAGGTGCATTATGCATGGCCTGCGGCACTGTGTAATGTGCCCAAGATGTGGGGGGGTTATGTGCCGCACCACAACCGTATGATTCTACACATTTATGACTGGAGGACAGCAAAACAAGGCGATTTACTTCTGGAACAGGCAGACCAAGTTAAAGGTGGTTTACCTGAGCCGGAGTTTATGTTTTGGAACTAGAAGGTGCTAAATCTATGACCCGCAGTAGAACAGGTTAATAAATTCAGTTGCATTCTACACTACTAAAGCGCGCAATAAAAAAAAATGGCACCTGGGCTATAAAACTCATACATGCCCTAAGAACCTCAAATTTTCATGTAGCTTTTACCCAAAAATTGCTATGTTCCCTCTGTTTTTAGTGCTTGTAGAGTGCTGCTGATATTGGATTGTGCTTGCATTGCTTTTATCAAAACAGACCTAAATCAAGGGAGCTGTCAAGTTTTAAATTGAAAGTTTTCAAACATCCCCTGTACCTCCTAATCCACCAACTGCTAAAGTATTGGAAATATATTTTGACACTGCTGCTTGCTCTGGGCTTGCCATGGTGGCACTGACAAGGCGTTGCACATCTTGTCATGTGATCTCCACTCATAAGAACCCATTTGTAGGAGTGGACATCAAACAACACGATTTCCATGTACCTAAAAGTTAGTCTGTTAATGTTGGTATAGTAACACCAGAGCAAGCAGAAACCTGATCAAGAGAATCACAAGACAAGACATGGGGCCTTATATTTGAGAACCTTCTAGCAGCAACAGTATGTTCACACGGCGTCTTGGATCCGATTTTGGATACAAAAAAAACGTATCCAACATGCAGCTGTGTGTTTGGATGCGTTTTTGCTGCATCAGAAACACGTCCTATAGTTTTAAATAGGCTCCTGCTGCGTCAAACAAGACAATTATTTGAACAGATCGGAAAGACGCATCAGAAAGATGCAAGTAAAACATGTATCGGAGATCACTCGTCTGAACACCGATGCAGGTTTTACATTAAAAGCAATGTTAATCACACTGCTCATTGTTAGCTGTGTGTTTGGGTCCGTTTAAGGTCTGAAACACGGATCCAAACACGCATCTAAAAACCAGGGCTGTGGAGTCGGAGTCGTCATAAAATGGACCGACTCCCAAAATATATAATAAGTTGGTCCAGTTAGTTCGATGCAGTGCAAAGAGCAAGAGGAAATGGGTCCGGCCAGTGCTGCTGCTCCCATATCTTCATCCTCATCACATGAGGAGTGTAATTGATGACATGGAGCAGGCAAAGCGCTGCCCCAGGGGAAAAGATTCCGCTCCCATGGCAAACAGATGTCAGCAAAATTTAACTGCTTTCAAAGAAGTAGAAGATCAACCATTCATCAAAACTGACTGTGGCTGAGGCAATTCCTTTATACCCCGACACTGTTAGAGATCTTGCCTGTGGTCAACGCTTTGCCACCAACCCAAGTTAGTGTAGAGAGGCTGTTCTCTAGCCTGGAAATAATGAGATCAGATGTGAGGTCATGTATGCAGGATCTGATGGAGGCAATACTATTTCTCAGAACAAATTCAGAGACTCCACAAATGTTCCTGCAATGTTTTACATATTTACAATTTTTTTTGTGTCCTAAAGTCATGTCCAATAAATATATTTTACACTGACGAGCAAAATGGTAACAATGTTTTGAACTTGACTTTCAGGCTCCATATCTCACCATCCACTACAGCTTTGTACATGAGGCTACTGTAATTGTATTACAGTCATCTTACCTATCTTATACATAAATTTGACTTGCAAGTATTTAGCATCTGCTCAGTTCTGCAGATTCTTTCCTGTAGCTGCATTGTTACTGTTTTGCCCCTAAAAATCAAAATGTTAATTTTTATTATTTTGTTAGTATTTGGGAAATCTACCTTTGGTTTTCAATACTACCTGAATCCTTCTGGGCTCTGGATCAGATTTAAGCATATCTTGACTAAACTCTGATCCCAGGTCTCTTCTACACATTCCCAATGTTGGTGCAGACTGGACTTGGATACAAATACAGCTTTTTCTTCAACTCTACACACAAGTATTCAAAAGATCAAAACACTGTAACCCTTTTGCTTGTCAGTGTCTGTTCTACCTAAATAGCTTGATTATTGTATCATAAGGTGATAAACAGCCTGATGTTACCATTTTACTACAGTAAAGTTATCACTTAAACATGCGCCATTTATGAGGGAGTCGGAGGTTTGGGAAATTGAGGAGTCTGAGTCGGGGCTTTGGCTTGCCGACTCCACAGCCCTGATAAAAACAGATCCAAAATTGGATCCAACACGGTGTGCGAACATACCCCAAGACTATCTTTGTTGACTATAGCAACTAATCACAGCTCAGCTTTCATTTTATATAGGGCTCTGGAAAAATGAAAGCTGAGCTCTGGTTGGTTGCTATGGGCAACAAAGACAGTCTTACTGCTGGACAGTTTTCATACATAAGGCCCTGGTATACACTAATAAAATCACATACGTTAGGTCTACGGTTTAGATTCTCTTAACTATTGTAGAGCCACACTTACTTCATGCTGCTTCTCCTCATTGGGATAGGTGTCCACAACTACTCCACGACCTACACAATTATCTTTACTTCCAAACCCGGAACCTGAAACAGCAGATCAATGATATCAATTTAAAGGCCATGAATAAAGCACAACTATAACAGAGAGTAACAACTTCTGACCTGCTTGCATTCGATCCTTGGTGAACCACAGGGCAAAGCCGTCACCATTTAGGTTTTTCTTGCCCTGTCCATGGACTTTGAAATGAACCTGTAGCTCCCAATCTCGAAGGTAGCAGGGCTGGAGAGAAACACATAGTTATTAATGTAGTAGGACTTCCAAATTATAATATATATATATATATGGCAACAATACACACCGAGCAGCCATAACATTAAAACCAGCGACAGATGAGGGGAGGGATTTTGATTATGTCCTAACAAGGGTGACATATAGGCTATGTTCACACGGCTTATTTGCGGGGCGTAATTACGCCCTGCAATTACGCCGTGTGGACTTCCATTACCAGCGGCGCGTATACGCCACTGGTAATTCACGTCACTTATCTCCCCCCGCGGTGGATTCGCCGAGCACGGAGACGAGACGGAATCCATAGTTCTCTATGAGAACTGTGGATTACCGTAATGACTGGGACGGATTCCAGCCGTAATTCGTGCACTACGGCGCGTAATTACGGACTGAAATATGGCCCATTTTAAGCCGTGTGAACAGAGCCTTAGAAGGCAGCAGGGAGACAGCCAGTCCTTGAAGTTGATATATTGGAAGAAAGAAACAGAAGTAAGATTTCAGCGAAGGAGGTGACCTGGTCTGATGAACCACTTGGTCCTGGCATCATATGAATGTTATACACACACCAGCTACGTAAAGATTGCACAGACCAAAAGACACCCCTTCATAGCAAGAGTGTTCCCTGTCGGCAGTGGCCTCATTCAGTAGGATAATGCCCCTGACACACTGAAAAAGATGGTTTGAATAAGGTCTGGTTCACACCTGCGTCATCATTTCCGCTCTTCTGTTCCATCAAAGGAAAACAAAAACAATGGTGGTGCCGCATCCTTTCATGTCGAACACCAATAACGGCGTCCGTCACGTAAATGGAAAAAATTGTGCAGCACGAGACACTATGTTTGATAGAAACTATGACACAGGTTCCTAACAGAACTTCTAAGGCCGTGTTCACACAGCTTATTCCCGACGGATTTGTGAGCCGGATTGTGCTCGCAAATCCGGCGTGAATAAGGGGCGGGACGAGGGCGGGGCCGGAGCGCGGCGGGGGCGCCGCTCCCGGCCCCATAGACAATGCATTGTTTACGGCGCGTCCGCGCCGTAAATAATGTGCATGTCACTTTCTCCCCCCGCGGCGGATTTGCCGAGCGGGGAGGAGCGACGGATTCCACTGTTCTCTATGAGAGCAGTGGATTACCGTAATGACTCCGACGGATTGGCGCCGTATTGAAGCGCAAATCCGGCGCGGAATACGGCGCCAATCCGTCGGCAAATAAGCCGTGTGAACGGGGCCTAAGGGGCCTCGTTACAGGAAATTTCCATGGCGCCGTACTGCGCCCGGATTTGCGCTTCAGTACGGCGCCAATCCGGGGGCAGCAATTCGGTAATCCACTGTCTCATAAAAAGTGGAATCCGTCGTCCCCCCCGCTGGCGAATCCGCCGGGGGGAGAAAGTGCATGCACTTATTTACGGCGGGCCCCCGCGCCGTAAACAATGCATTGTCTATGGGGCGGGGAGCGGGCCCCCCCCGCGCCCCGGGCCCCCGCGCCCGGCCCCCCCTTTTACGGCGGATTTGTGCGCTCAAAGGGCGCACAAACCCCGCCGTGAATAAGCCGTGTGAACCGGGCCCCCAAACAGGGGTAAACCCTCCTTAGAGAAGACAGGGTTCAAGGCATTTACTTGGCCTCCACATTCCCCAGATCTCACTCCAATCGCGCATCTGTGGGATCTGCTGAAACGATAACTCCAAACCATGGAGGTCTCACCTCACTTTTACAGCACTTAAAGGAAACCTGTCTATGCTGCCCTATCTAACAGCACAATATAATAGAAACTGAGCTCTGTGATATATAGGGTTATATGACAGAGGGAGAGAAGCTGAGCTCTGTGATATATAGGGTAATATGATGGAGGGAGAGAAGCTGAGCTCTGTGATATATAGGGTTATATGACTTGGAGCAGGATTTCACATATACCCACATACAGTAATTGACAATAGCTCTGTACAGACACTGATATAGGGAAATCAATCCCTGTATGTAGGTGGGTTCAGCAGAACTTTCACCGCCTCTTCAGGAGTCCTGTCAGGATGTACTTTACTTTTCAAATCGGAAATCCTGCTCCAAATCATATAAATTTATATCACAGACCTCAGCTTCTCTCCCTCCATCAGATTCTGCTCTTAGATAGGTGGGCATATACCACCTGACAGGTAACCTAAGATGATTTGTGGAGTCCATACTTTGAGGGGGTCAGAACACGTGGTTTAAATTTTATGGTTTATCTGCGTACTCAAACAATGAAAGGGAACCTGTCAAAGTACAGACTTTACAAAACCTTTTAAAAGGGTTGTGTGAGAAGCCAAAATAACATAAGAGCATATCATGGAGGGATAGTAAAGATAAGCAGTGAACATCTGTCACAATCCAGTGTGTGAACCACTTACAGACGCTGTGATATCACATTATATCACCATATTGGATCTCTCTTCTCACTGGGCAGAGCTACAGTTACTAGCAGCAATGTGTGAAAACTACATTTCCCATAACAGCCGCTTCCTCCAGGCTGAGCTATAGACTCTATATACTATATCCACAGATTGTGTGTGTGTGTGTGTGTGTTGTGTTTTTAAAATATATATATTAAAATATTAATAAAATATTTTTATATTAATAAATATTATATAATATATACAATATTCCATAAAAATTCCTAGGTATATAATATAATATATATACAATTTTTATATGTATATATATATATATCCCAAGAGAAAACGCAGCACTCCAGTTTAAAGTGAAGAAACTACTTTATTCCAGCATGTCTGGAGTGCTGCATTTTCTCTTGGTATATTTCGTGGACTCGTGACGAGAGTCGAACATTGCTGGCACCCATTGGTCATGGTTACGTTGAGTGCTGCCTTTTTTCTATTTTTGTGTATATATTATATATATACACACATACACACACATATACATACATATATATACATAGATTCAGCACGCTTTCTAATCTGCATATAGATGTACATAGACATCCACACAGTACAGTCATGGCCAAAAGTTTTGAGAATGACAAATATTTTCACATGATCTGTTGCCCTCTGGTTTTTATGTGTGTTTGTCAGATGTTTTTATCACATACAGAAATACAAGTGCAATCATATTATGATTAACAAAAGCTTTTATTGACAGAATGAGTTAATGCAGCAAGTCAATATTTGCAGTGTTGACCCTTCTTCTTAAGGACCTCTGCAATTCTCCCTGGCATGCTCTCAATCAACTGCTGGACCAAATCCTGACTGATAGCAGTCCATTCTTGCACAATCAATGCTTGCATTTTGTCACACTTTGTTGGTTTTTCTTTGTCCACCCGTCTCTTGATGATTGACCACAAGTTCTCAATGGGATTAAGATCTGGGGAGTTTCCAGGCCATGGACCCAAAATCTCTGTTTTGTTCCCTGAGCCATTTAGTTATCACCTTTGCTTTATGGCAAGGTGCTCAATCATGCTGGAAAAGGCATTGTTGATCACCAAACTGCTTTTGGACGGTTGGGAGAAGTTGCTCTTGGAGGACATTCTGTGTTTTTAGGCAAGACTGTTAGAGAGCCGATTCCCTTGGCTGAGAAGCAACCCCACACATGTATGGTTTCTGGATGCTTTACAGTTGGCATTAGACAAGACTGGTGGTATCGCTCACCTTGTCTTCTCCGAACAAGCTGTTTTCCAGATGTTCAAAACATGCGGAAAGGGGATTCATCACAGAAAATGCCTTTACCCCAGTCCTCAGCAGTCCACTCCCTGTACCTTTGGCAGAATATCAGTCTGTCCCTGATGTTTTTTTCTGGAGAGAAGTGGCTTCTTTGCTGCCCTCCTTGACACCAGGCCTTGATCCATGAGTCTCCGCCTCACAGTGCGTGCAGATGCACTCACTCCTGCCGGCTGCCATTCCTGAGCAAGCTCTGCACTGCTGGTAGCCCGATTCCGAAGCTGAAACACTTTTAAGAGACGGTCCTGGCGCTAGCTGGTCTTTCTTGGGCGCCCTGGAGCCTTTTTGGCAACAATGGAACCTCTTTCCTTGAATTCCTTGATGATGTGATAGATTGTTGACTGAGGTGCAATCTTTCTAGCTGCGATACTCTTCCCTGTTAGGCCAGTTTTGTGCAGTGCAATGATGACTGCACATGTTTCTTTAGAGATAACCATGGTTAACAGAAGAGAAACAATGATGCCAAGCACCAGCCTCCTTTTAAAGTGTCCAGTGGTGTGATTGTTACTTAATCATGACAGATTGATCTCCAGCCCTGTCCTCATCAACACCCACACCTGTGTTAATGGAGCAATCACTGAAACTATGTTAGCTGGTCCTTTTAAGGCAGGCCTGCAATGAAGTTGAAATGTGTTTTGGGGGAAAAAGTTCATTTTCTAGGCAACTATTGACGTTGCAATTAATTGCTGTTAAGCTGATCACTCTTTATAACATTCTGGAGTATATGCACATTGCCATTATAAAACCTGATGCAGTAGACTTTGTAAAAATTAAAGGGGTGTTATCGTTTCGTTAAATGGTCTTCGTAATAAGGGGACAGTGAAAACAAGCAACTTTGCAATTGGATGTCATTAGCAAAGCTGCCTTGTTCTCACAGTGTCCCTTATCTTGTGTTTTTATTTACACTGATATCCAGTGTGGGTCTAATCCCTCCTGATCCCTCCTCCTTGCAATTCACTAGCTGAGAGCTCATTTACATTCTGTACAGCCCCTGGGTCGATTCACGGAGCTGTGTGTCTGACTCAGAGTTAGGGGCCGTAGCATTTTCTGTTTCCACATAAGCAGAAACAGACTGCAGCAGATTGTACAATGAGAAAACATCACAGTTTTGACCCTGTGCCTAACTCTCCTGCATACACGCAGATCTGTGCCGTTCTTAGAAAGCTGTAATACATCTCCAGCTGTGAGAGATCAGTGCTCAGATTAGATTGAATGCAGCCTGTGGTAGGTATACAGCTCTTATAAAATAAAGGCTGACTAGGGAGTAAGAGACACAGTGTTATGTGGACTCAGAGGGCAGAATGGGAGGTGTGGCGTGAGGGCGAGGGCGCGGCGGGGGGCGGTCTCAGAGCCCAGCAGAGTGAAGGGGGGATGACTGTATTCAGCTGGGAGGGAAGAAACGCCCTGCATTCACAGAAGCTGGAAGCTAAGAGAAGTGTGAATCAGCCAAAGTAAGGAAGCGATACATCCCCTTTAACATTTGTATCATTCTCAAAACTTTTGGCCATGACTGTAGTATTACTTATCTTATCCTGATCCTCACTTACAGCCTGTGTTACTGCATCTGTGCTCACAATTCTGCAGGCTTCAGAGCTGAAATCTCAAAGAAGTACTAATAGAGAGAGTTGTAATAATTTGCACCCTTAACGGGGTTACTCAGACATCAAATAATATTTCATTAAAAGGTCCAGAAGCATGAAGATAGCGGACGAGATACGATGATATACTACAGACGATCAAACCCTAAAATTGTCAAAGCAGAGACAGGAAGACAAACATGCTCTGTACTTACCATACGGTTCCACACAGCCCCTTGTTTGCTCTGAGAATCTGGGGTCAGTCGGACATATTGTGGTGTAACCAGCACGCTGCCTGCCAAGTCCCATAGCGACATGACACGCAACAGATCGAGGAGACCCACACCTGGAAATATAAAATGTGAATATACTTATATAGTTGATCATTTAAGCTTTTATCTCTGTACTCATTGACGTCCTAATACAGCATTATCTTAAAGCAGCTTCAAGGCGTGATCCCCCTCCACGTCCACCCCTCCTCCTCATATATATGTTCACAATATAATATATACCATTGAAGCTTTATTTATAGTTCATTGCGCTTTATAATCTTAAAGTTTGACCCTCTCCAGCGTAGTGCTAGTGCAAGAGCGACTCCAAAGCGCCACCACGACAAGAGTTCCGGACAAAAGTGGCAGCTGGCAGGGGCACAGCTAGGAAAGCATCCATTTTTTTCCCTTTTCTTTGCACACCGTGGCCCCAATGCCATTTCATTTTTTTCTTTTAATGGACAACACATTTGACCTTATCCTTTAGGTTCCCTTCACACATTTGGGATGGTGTTTTTAGGGTATGTCTACATTGGTTTTACATTTCGACATGGATTTCTGACTTGAAAAACATCAATTACTGACTGTAAAACAATCCCCATAGACCTCAATAGAAAATCCATCATTTCTGCTTGGAGTAAATTGACTTTCATCACTGAACAGCAGTGAGGACCACTAGTCCCTCATTCAGTGACACATGGTTGCCTCTCACCTCCCTTAAATATACCTGGAGTTGTGTGGAATTCATCTTCCGGGTCCCCAAGGCATTGTTTACAATGAATCGGTCATCAGTTTGTGATGGAGCCAAAGACGTCCACTGCTTTGCCTTTCTGTGACTCTTCCAGTCTCTCTGTATCACTATTGCAACCTGCTGATGGCTCTCTAAGCTGAGCGGCCACTTCCGTCTGAAAGAATCCCACTCGAAGGTACCTCAATGGCAGAGGGTAAGTTACAGGAGTTGGGACTTATTTAATTAATTAAAAAAAATAAAGAAAAAGTCTTGACTAGATATACTCAAAGAAGCTAACTGTAGGTGGTTTTGAGGGTGGGTGGGGGTATTTGGTTTGTTTTCTTCTGTGTTCTTTTCTTGTTTCTTAATGTTATGTAAAATGACATGACACACTGTAAGGCCTCTGTCCCATGGCACAAAGTCGTTTGCCAGTTTTGCAAACCGTTCCACTCTTATTAACTCTGAATAACCACAGGCCGCAATCTTTTAACATGGGCTAATGGAAATCCTCCCTGCTGCAGCAGTCCCTACTGCAAATGGGTTTTTCTGGCACCGGGGTTTTTCAGACGCCGAAAAAAAAACTCAATACTACTTCTTTCATTTCTATTCATGTACGGTTTTTGGATGGAATATGAACAACCATTGTGAAAGGGGAGGGCTTGTCTCCGCTCATCGCGGAGGAAAAGGAAGGGAGAAAAACGTCCTCACCCCCAGCCAGCAGTCGTGCACGGCCACACACAATACCCGACCCGGTATTTGTCCTGTGCCGTGTAAACGGGCCCTTATACAAATACATTGAACAAGTGAAAATGTAACATTCTAAAGCGTCAATAAAAATTGTTATTCCAAAAAAAAGTCAAGAAATTGTTTATCCTGAAATTTCAACCAAAACCCAAATATCCCTAATGTGTTGTGAATAGTGAAGATCTCTACCCGGTCTGACAAAAAACATTGAAAAACCCAATCTGAAAAATGCTCCAAAAACCGAGTAAAAATCCTCAGACTAAAATACTGTAGGCTTCCGAGTCAGTATTTGCACAATTAAACCTTAGTCGTCTGGACACACCCTTAGGCAAAGGTCCACCAAGCAAAGTCAAAAATACCGGCATTTTATTTTAACCATCGCGCCGTTTTTTTGCACACAAAATAAACGACACTCAGGATTTTCATGAGGATTTCCGGTGATCCAGTCAGATTAGGTCCTGAAGGGAAATCAGTGCCCGTTCCCACAGGGGAATATAGAAACAATGGTTTATTCTGCAGGACATTTTTGTTTTTTTGGTCTCCCTGTGCTGTGCAGACTAGAGCATGGATTTTCTATTGAAGTCTACACAGCGCTGGGTACGGTTGATTGTTCGGCGGATGCAAAACACTGAATCTGCTGAAAAAACAACCAAAATCCTGTGCTGTGTGTGGACATGTATTCAGCCAACTAATACTTAACTTTTAATGATACCTGTAACTAAAACGACAATACAACCTAAAGTAGTTTAAAATTCACACGATTTCCCCTCCTTTATACTATGTACTTACTAATATCTAAGTAGCCCTTCTTAGAGATAAACTAGGGAAATAAACCACTAATATCTTAATATTTTAGCACATTACACCTATTCTTATCTCAGTGCTTTCTTCAATCTACATCAATTAACCTCCAATCTACATCAGGATTCACTTATAGTTAGGCACATAAGATTAGGTGAGTAAAGCCCTAAAGTGATTTTTCTGTATACGCTTTAATTCTGGGATCCGGGCAAAATATTCCCCTAGATTAATGGGCCCAGTAGTAGGTCAATTAAAAAAAAAGGAAAAAAAAAAAAGGTCACCTCCTGCAGGGGAAAACAAACGGAGAAGGCCATTAATCTAGGGCATTTTTGCACCCCCCAAGTTCACCGACCCAGTGAATTTATGCTGAAGACAGAAAATAACGTTAGGGCTTTACTCACCTAATCTTATGTGCCTAACTATAAGTGAATCCTGATGTAGATTGGAGGTTAATTGATGTAGATTGAAGAAAGCACTAAGAATAGGTGTAGTTTGCTAAAAACTTAAGATGTTAGTGATTTCCCTAATTTATCTCTAAGAAGGGCTACTTAGATATTAGTAAGTACATAGTATAAAGGAGGGGAAATCGTGTGAATTTTAAACTACTTTAGGTTGTATTGTCGTTTTAGTTATAGGCATCATTAAAAGTTAAGTATTAGTTGGCTGAATACAAAGATTAAGTTTAAAGGGGTAAAGTTGTCTCACTAACATTTGAATCAATCTCACCTCAGGTCTGTTTTTCTGTGGTTTTCACTTTGGAATTCTTTGGTGCGGTTTAATTTTACTGAGCTTCCACTAGGCTGCAGTAGAAGCCAGGTTCTGTAGCTCATAGCAACCAGCGCTGGCAGACTAGCGGGATAAATCAAAAACAGGTACTGTAGCTATAGCGGACCTGAGGAGCTGAATGCAGCCCATTACAAGAGGGGGATATCTAGGAATAGCGCTATGGAACTACTGCTAATGTCATATATTGCTAAGTGACCCTTTTTTTGCAACAGCTTTAACATAAAAATGCAGCGATCCTTGTAGTGAGACAACCCCTTTAAGTTTGTCTATGGCAAAATAGTAAATAGATTACAGTGAGTCTTCATTCTCTCTCTCGTAGTTTTTCCCATTGTTAAAGAGTGTACAGTGTGTAGACATGGCCTTAGGAAGAAAAACTGCAGACCTCTTCTTCTCATTTACTCATCGAACTTGCCCCAAGCTATGTTGTGCTCACATGTATACTATTGGTTGAAATGTGTAATACAATTTTTGCTGCTTTACTCCCCTTTCTAATTATGGCTTGATACAATCAAATTTTGGACTTTCCTGGATGGTTTAGTATTCTTTTATTATATTAATATTATTCGGTAATTCCTATATTTCATTTAAATGCGGACAAGCTATGTGATACTGTTTATTGATCTCCTTATGTAACAATTATGCTTTAATAAAAACCTTTTTGAATTGGAAAGAAAAACTGGAAACTTTCTTTTCACTCGGTTTTTGAAGCATTTTTTTTTTGTATGCGTTTTGGCCATCACAAGTCATGTGATCCATCACACGATTTGCAATGTGGAATAATTACATAGAATAAATAAATTGAAAGCACAAAACACATACATACACATGATTTTTTGTTGCAAAAAAACCCCTAAAAAAACAATGGAATCTATGGGGGGAAAATACCACCACAACTTCCTATAAAACACTAGTCCTACAACATGCTGCATATAAGAAACAAATGCAATTGATCAAAACAAGGCACCAAAAAACAACGAAAAAAACCTCAAAACGCAATCTAACTCTCAGACATTGTAAAGTTAGACTAGTAATATGATGTTGTACCATGTAAGCCATAGAAAGTAGTAGAAGAGTGAAGAAATTAGGGGATACCTTTTAGAGTATATTTGATGGTAAGCTTTCGAGAGTACTAGCTCCCTTCATCAGACATGGTGTATAACAGGTCTGAAGAGAAGAGCTAGTACTCTCGAAAGCTTACCAATCAATAATTATACTCAGCCTCTAAAATATAGACTACACAGTCTTACAATGCGCCACATGTATCAGTGTTCAGAAATGTGGTGCAGGTTAGAACTCTCTAGTTTAACTTGACACCATTTTTAAGCTCGCTTACTTTCTGCAATTAAAGGGGTTGTCTCACTACACTGATTCATCTTACCTCAGTCCTGTTTTCTTGATTTCATTTGGAATTCAGGGGTGCGTTTACCTAGATTCTACTAGGCGTGCAGTCAGAAGGCCAGGTCTGTAGCTATAGCAAAACCAGTGCAACCAGTGCTGTCAAGCCCTAATCAGGACAGAGATCTAAGACCGGTCCTGTAGCATAGGCAACCAGCAACTGGCCAGCTCATAATCATGAGAGATTGACAGGTCTGATAGCTATGATACCTGAGGAGATGAATGCAGCCCATAACAAGAGGGGTATCTAGGAATAGGCTAGGACACTGTTAATGGAAACATATTGCAAAAGTGGGACTTTGGTTTTTGCCGTTAGGATCTTTAAACATAAAAAAAGCAATCATTGTAGTGAGAACAACCCTATACTGCGACCAAAATCTTTAGTAGTGCACAGCGCTGCATGATAAGCCACACCCTTTCCATGAAGCCTTACCCCTTATATTGAGGGTTTGGACAAGGTTAGGGGCACACTTATCAAGGCAGTTGTACCGGACGATGCTTTTCATAGCCTAATCTGTTGCAAAAATACTGTAAATGCTCTTACTCATCTATCTTTTATGGTTGACGTTTATAGACAACGTTTGTTTCTGTCTGTACTGAAAAAAAAAAATATGACACCATCTTTTATAAACAAAAGAGCATCGGATCTGGCCTGAAACCGGACCTCCTCCAAGTTTTTGTCTATGTGATCTATTCAATAAATGAGAGCAGGAACATCAAGTCACATAAAGAGGACAAGTGTACTAACCCCTAAGTACCAGGTCTGAAAAGGCCTTAATGACATAGCTCCATTTTTTAGTATCTGCCTCCCTGCGTTTCAGCAGTTGTAACTTTTTTTTTAATTTTTCAGTGACAAAGTTGAATGAGGACTTATTTTACATGGGAGGAGTTGTATTTTTGGGGGGAGTAGATCAAGTTTACAAAATTAACTACTGCTTAATTTTAAAAATAAATAAATATTTGCAGCGAACATAAAAAATAAAAAAAAAAAAAAAAAAAAAAAAAGCATTTTTCTGCATTTATTTTCTACACCATTCACATTTCACACTAAGCCTGCTAGGTTAATTGTACAGGTTACTACGGTCGTGAGGATGCCTTATATGTGAAGGGTTAGGGGTTTGTTTTTCTTTTTTTTTTTTTTAAGTAACTTGCAATTTTTTTTTATTACGTTTTTATTTTTTTAAAAAGTTTTTTAATCCCATTAAGGGATAACCATTTTACACCCCTTTTTTTATTTTTTTTATTTCTCATTTACACATCTTGTAATGTATTGCACTTATTATTACACTCTGTTAGGGTATGTTTCGCACCGGGGTAATTTTCGCCCAAGTGGATGTCGGCATGCATATTTGCGCTCTACTACAGGCGAGATGACGCCCGGCGAAAATTACGGGTAATCCATATGTTCTCTGAGGTGATTACGCCTCACTCTCCCCAATGACGTACAATACGGATCAGTATATTAGCGACAAGCTCCCAGAAACACCACGATGATGTACACTCGTGTGTACATACCCTCCCCTAGGCCTTTTTCACACGGCTTTAAATGGGCCGTATTTGGTCTGTAATTAGCGCGAAACGTCGCGCCCAATTACAGGGCAGAAATTACGGGCACATTTCATCTACGGTATATTACAGTTTATCTTTGAGAAATATGGTTACGTCTTCCTCTCCCGCCCGGCGGGTCGGGAGATATTGACATGTGAATTACCAGCGGCGTATAAGTCGACGCTGGAATTCAAGTCTATGCGCGGCGAAGATCAGTGCCGGCCCCCATGCTCAATCCCCAGCTCAGACCACGGTCACACGGCGTTATTGCGGGGCGTAATTACACCGTGTGAACCTAGTCTTACTGATCAGGGATCTGTTAGTGTGCCCAGACAGATGGCTTGTTATACAGACAGCCCTGGGGCTACTCTAGGTCCCCAGGGCCAACTGTATAGATATTCCCCGGACTCCATCGAGCATCCCGGTGACCCGATGGAGCAAAGGAATCCCCTATGATTATGCTGGGGTCATGGACCACAGCAATGACAGGGTTAAACCCCGTGGATCGGAGGCTTCCTCCAGTCCCTGGCGTTTACAAAGGTGAATAATGGTGGGTGAGAACAAAATTGAGAAGATCCAGAATGAATTCATTACGAGATTCATGAAATCTACTTCTAGTACTGAGAAAAGAAGAAAATGCCATTAAACTGCAGTGAAGTGGTATGGAGCTACAGAGGGCCTCCACATCGATACTGCACAGCCAAGAGCCTTTTTCAAGCACAACATCAGGTATTAGTTATCGACTTAGGATGTTTGTGAATTGCAAGACGAAAAATGTCATATACGGCAGCGTAAAGGTCTCCTGCTCTATGCGGGTAAAACAAAGCGAGGATTGCGACACCGCATTTTGGAACACATAGGATACATGCAACATCATTGTGATACATCGTCAGCACGACATATACGACAATTTCATCCAACAAGTCCTTCTGATGTCTGTTTTATAGAGATTGAGGTTTTTCAACAAAATATCAGAAGATATGACACTGACAAGCGACTTCTCCAAAAAGAAGCAATGTGGATATATAAACTTACAACCATCATTCCTTTGGGTATGAGGCTATGTTCACAAGGCATTTTGGGGGGCATACTGTAGGCGCCGCAATACGCCAGGTGCTTTAGAAGTACGCGCTGTCCTATGCGTACTTCTAAAGCATGGGGCAGGGGCCGGCCCCATTCACTTTCACACACAGCGGCACATAAGCGTCGCGAAGAAGTGACATGTCACTTCTTTCCCCCGGCGTACAAAACGATCGTATTGAATGCCGGGGGGGAGACCAGATGTAATTCATATTTCTCTATGAGAGCTATGAATTACCGTAATTGCGGAAACACATTTTACTGTATTAAAGACAAAAGTGGCAAAAGGAGGCCCAATTTGCTGTTTTGAACATCCCTAAATGAGTACTTCCTTTATTTCGTTAATTTAATTTATATAATTTGTTTGTTATTATCTGGAATATATTCAAGGTATTGTGTATTTTTAAAATATTTCTTTGTTTCTACACTTTTCTTTAGGGTATGTTCAGTCGGCGGTTGTGAACGGTTAGTGGCATGTACGTCGCCTTTCAGTTTAGAGGGGCTGGGCTGGGCCCGTGCAACCCTTGAAGCTCTCATGAATTCATTCTCCCAGGGGATTTGACCCTGTCGGTTCTTTCCCGGAGGTTTTTGTTGCTGGGGGAAAGGGAAAAGGGAAAAATTTGCTCCAGGGTGGGGTCGGCAAGCCCAAAATCCCCCACTCCCACTCCTCAATTTCCCCAAAACCCCCGACTCCCCGACTCCTCATACGGCGCTTTTTTAAGTGTATAAAAAATTGTAAAAAGGGAAAATCGGGTGTTTTCACCCATGATACAATAAACAAGCTATTTAGGTAGAAAAAAACTGACAAGCAAAAGGGTAACAATGTTTGATCTTTTAAAAAATTTGGGTGGGTTTTAGAAAAGCTGTTTTGTTCCAAGTCCGTTGCACAAATTAGGAAAGGTAAAAGACCTGGGATGGGGGTTTTGGGCAAGATTCTTGAATTGATCCCGAGCCCGAAGGATTCGGGGTATTTAAAACAAAAGGTGGATTTCCCAAAAAATAAAAAAATAATAAAAATTAAACATTTTGATTTTTAGGAGAAAACAGTAAAAATGATTTTCAGGAAAAAATTTGCGAACTAAGAGATGAAAAAAATTGCAAGTCAAATTTATGAAAAAGAAAAGGGAAAATATAAAAAATTACATTTGCCTATGTACAAAGTGTATGGATGGAGAGTATGGAGCTGAAAGTCACAAGTTCAAAAAATTTTACCATTTTGTTGTCAGTGTAAAATTATTTATTGGTAGATTTAGGGACACAAAAAAATTGTAAAATGCAAAACCTGAGGAACATTTGTGTAGTCTATGAATTTGTTCTGAGAAATAGTATTGCCTCCATCAGATCCTGCTAAATGACCTCACATCTGATCTCATTATTTCCAGGCTAGAGAACGGCCTCTCTACACTAACTTGGGTGGGGGAAGCGGGAACCAACAGGGGCAACTCTCTAACAATGTCAGGGTATAAAGGAATTGCCTCACCCACAGTCAGTTTTGATGAATGGTTAAACTCTTCTACTTCTTTGAAAACAGGTGAAAAATGTTGCTGAATCTGTTTGCCATGGGAGCAGAATCTTTTCCCCTGGGGCAGCGCTTTGCCTGCTCCATGTCATCAATTACACTCCTCATGTGATAAGGCTGAAGATATGGGAGAAGTAGAACTGGCAAGAGCCAACTCCTCTTGCTCTTTGCACTGCTTCGAACTAACTGGACCAACTTATTATATATTTTGGGAGTCGGTTCATTTTATGATGACTCCGACTCCTGCAAAATAGGCTCCGACTCCACAACTCCGACTCCACAGCCCTGGTTAGCTCTCACAGAGATCAATGAATGACCGTAATGTCAGCCCAAACTTCGGATATATTGAATCGCAATCACTCGCATAAGTACGGACCGAGAATACGTCGTGTGAACATACACTTTGGCTTAGTTGTTTGCAGTGCCAATTATATAGTGATTATGGGTTGAGGTTGTTTGTCATTAAGGTTTGTAGTATATAGGGTATTTTTCCATCTATGTTAATGGGCTGCATTTTTCTTGCGTGCCTTTCTAAAAAAAGCTGTGGTGCTCATGCATTGGTATAATTTGTCTTTGGACATCACAGCGCATGCACGGTTTTTCCTATTCTTTTGGGCGCTTATTTGCGTTCCACATTATTCTAATACGGTCCTTTTGGACCTGACCATTGTATAGAGCAGGCATCCTCAAACTGCGGCCCTCCAGCTGTTGGGAGACTACAACTCCCATCATGCATTTATATAATCTATAACAGTTGGAATGATGGGAGTTGTAGTTTCCCAACAGCTGGAGGGCTGCAGTTTGAGGATGCCTGGTATAGAGCTTTTTTTTTTTTTTTTAATACTGCTGTCAGCTGACATTAGGACTTATTGTCTGAACGGGATATAGTATTTTTAAAGGATTTTCTAGTCCTTGATTGTCCAAACTATTCTGAGGGAAAAAGAGGGTTTACTTTCACAAGGGAAAGATACGTGAACGGGGCCCTCCTTATTGGGGCGATTGCCCTGTTGCAGGTAGGGACACTCTCCACCTCCCTATTTATTTTTGGTTAGGGCTAGCTTAGGGTAAGTGTCAATTTGTGTGTTTTTAATAATTATTAAGTGTGATATTTTCTATTTTGTGTGATCCACCTGTCCTGTCAGCAGTTCTCCTTCAGGCATTACAATAATAAAAGGCTCACAAGCATCGCATCGGTGTGATACAAGTGTTATGGCGGCCGCTCTCACAGCATGAGAACGAGAATTAGGACGGCCGTACAGTGTAGAGTCATAGGGTGATCACTCATCCTGCCAACCCCCATACACATGCAAAAGAGGCGGCTGCCAGACTCCCCTGAGGACAAGGGATCAGGCATGTTCAAAATCCAGTATCTGCTGTCACAGGAGGGTGGGGACCTCCATACACGTTACATGGTCGGCAGGCCGAGTCAGTAGTCCATATGGAGCATACTGCCATCACGGGGAGTCAGGAAGCCCCCATAACCATTAGATAGACAGGGAGAGTCGGTAGGGCCCCCATATACACGAGCTGAATGGAAGGTTAGACTATTAGGGGAGTCAGGGGGGCCACCATATACAGGAGCTGAATGGAAGGTTAGACTAATAGGGGAGTCGGGGGGGGCCACCATATACAGGAGCTGAATGGAAGGTTAGACTATTAGGGGAGTCGGGGGGGGCCACCATATACACGAGCTGAATGGAAGGTTAGACTATTGGGGGAGTCGGGGGGGGCCCCATATACACGAGCTGAATGGAAGGTTAGACTATCAGGGGAGTCGGGGGGGGCCACCATATACACGAGCTGAATGGAAGGTTAGACTATTAGGGGAGTCGGGGGGGGCCCCCATATACACGAGCTGAATGGAAGGTTAGACTATTAGGGGAGTCGGGGGGGGGCCCCCATATACACGAGCTGAATGGAAGGTTAGACTATTGGGGGAGTCGGGGGGCCCCATATACACGAGATGGTTGGCAGGTTAGACTATTAGGGGAGTCAGGGGGGGCTCCCATATACAAGAGTGATGGAAGGTTAGACTATAAGGGGTAGGGGGGTTGGGGGGCCATATTACACGAGCTGAATGGAAGGTTAGACTATTGGGGGAGTCGGGGGGGGCCCCATATACACGAGATGGTTGGCAGGTTAGACTATCAGGGGAGTCATGGGGGCCACCTATATACACGAGCTGAATGGAAGGTTAGACTATTGGGGGAGTCGGGGGGGCCACCTATATACACGAGATGGTTGGCAGGTTAGACTATCAGGGGAGTCATGGGGGCCACCTATATACACGAGCTGGTTGTCAGGTTAGACTATCGGGGGAGTCATGGGGGCCACCTATATACACGAGCTGGTTGTCAGGTTAGACTATCGGGGGAGTCATGGGGGCCACCTATATACACGAGCTGGTTGTCAGGTTAGACTATTAGGGGAGTCATGGGGGCCACCTATATACACGAGCTGGTTGTCAGGTTAGACTATTAGGGGAGTAGGGGCCCCATATACACGAGATGGTTGGCAGGTTAGACTATTAGGGGCCCCATATACACGAGATGGTTGGCAGGTTAGACTATTAGGGGAGTCGGGGCCCCATATACCCGAGCTGGTTGGCAGGTTAGACTATTAGGGGAGTCCGGGGGGGCTCCCATATACACGAGATGGTTGTCAGGTTAGACTATTAGGGGAGTCGGGGGGGGGCCACCATATACACGAGATGGTTGTCAGGTTAGACTATTAGGGGAGTAGGGGGGCTCCCATATACAAGAGATGGTTGGCAGGTTAGACTATTAGGGGAGTCGGGGGGGGGGGGCTCCCATATACACGAGATGGTTGGCAGGTTAGACTATTAGGGGAGTAGGGGCCCCCCACCAGTTATTAGACAACAGTGGTTTCGACAGTCGGGGGCCCCACATACAGTCAGGGGGTTTGGCCATCATTCATCTGATGGGTACGGCAGCCATACCTCTGTATGGAAATACAACGTTACTGACAGACCCTACCGCGGCTCCTGATTCACTATAGGGGGCGAATTTCCGTTTTGTCCGTGTAACAAATCCTCTGAGAAGTCTTTTAGCTTTGCTGATCCCGGGCACTTCCACACCTGACCTCTATACCGCAGGTGACAGAGCCGCTGTGTGTGCACACAGCCTCATCCGCTCATCTCCCTCCGCTACATAACGGCGCCGCTGATCCCACAGCCCTGTACCACTTTTTGTCACATGCCCTCTCCCCCTTCCAGCCGCACTTCCGCCCATGCCATCTGACTCCCCCCGCGGCATTGTCCCATGCCCTCCCCGTGTCCCTCGCCACTCACCCTGATAGGGCTTGCTCAGCGAGTGCTCCCTCTTTAGATACTCGTCGGTCTGATCGGCGGCCGCAGCGCACAGCAGCAGACTCAGCAGCTGGATGACCCCGCTCCACAGTCCCGCCGACCTGCTCCCGTCACTCCGCTCACCCACTGCCGCCATCTTGCTACTCTCCGCTCTGACACTCAGCTGACCAATCAGAGGACAGGGAGCAGGCGAGGCGGCCGGACGCAGGCAGAACGCTGAGCGTTGCCATTGGCAATCCGACGGCCAATGGGAAGAGAGCTGGGCGGGGCGTTGTCAATACTGCAGTGTGATTGGTTGGTTTCCTGTGAGCCCGGTTACCCGGGTTACGGAGAGTAGTACTGTTTACTGTCAGCTGCCTCCTGGGCATAGAGGAGAGTGCTGTGCTCAGGACCTGCAGACAGCACATATCCCAGGAGAGGCCGCACACAGAACTACTGCTTCTCATTAGCCATCAATAGCTGAACCCCCAGAGGACCAGGTGAAGCCTGTCCTCATAGCCAGCTCTCAGGTGGTTCCAGGGCCGGGCGGCTTCCCCGTCCCTTTGGGCAAGAAGGGCTAATGGCGTCCCCACCTCCAAAAAAAATCCATTCATATCCCTGTCCCTAACCTGATGCCCGCTGCCTGCTCCCTCCCCAGTTAGTTAGAATAGGAAAAAACAAGTGCGCCAACACCGCCGCGGCGTTACTACAATCTGTTGGATTTATATAAAATGATATATTGTATACACAGAAATCCATACAGACAGCTGTAAGGCAACGTTATATGGATGATACCTGCAAATGCTTTTAAACAGCTAAAAAATAATACCGCTATCAAGCACGTTTTTATCCCCCAAACTGTTACTGCACAAACCAGTATACCAAGACCAAATATTACCACAAAACCATGACCACATATCCCGCCCACATACTGACTGATTAATACCACTATACCATGACCACATACACCCCCCACATAGGATGAAAATACCGCAAAACCCAGACCACTATCGCCCCCACGTGACTGAATAATACCGCCACACCAAAAAAACCCCCAAAAAGTGATGAATAATCTGTACACCAGACCCCATATAACCCCCACATGTGATGAATGAAACCCCAACACCCTGACCCAATCCCACCCATAGTGACTGAATTAAAACCCCCAAATACCCTGCCACATTCACCCCCCATAGTGACTGAATAAAACCGCACCCAACCACATATTACCACCCCTAAGTGATGAATAATCCACAAACCATGACCAAATCCCACCCATAGTGCTGAATAATACCCCCAAAAACTTTGAGACTTTTTCACATATTTTGATCAAAAAATGTTTAAGCCCCAGCTTTCAACGGATCTCCAAAATGGCAGTCCCATGCTATCTTTACCTCTCAAACGACCAATCAGGGGTCTCACTGGTCAACCGCCCCCCATTTTCAAGAGAAAAAATAAAAAACACCCAACCTGCAAGCTCCCCTTTCTTAGGGACACCCTTTGTGAAAAGTGGGCCCGGGCCCAGAAACCCAAAAGGGAAGCACCCCTTTCCCTTCCCAATGGGTTTAAAAATTCAATTTTAAAAAAGTATAAGTATGTTTCTGTACAAAAAAAACTTTTTCGGGAAAAAAACGTATGCAAACCTGGGGTTGCCCCGGGCAGGGCAGCGGCACGCATGAAATTTAAATACATGAAACACACACAGACCGCCGCCAGCAGCACCCCTATTTCCCCAAAAAAGGGGGGCAAAACATCCCGTGGAAAAATCCCTAAAAAAGCATTTATCTATCTATCATACATGAAAAAACTTTAAAGACCCCCGGGTTCCCCTTTATTTTGATAAAAATGTTTAACGCCCACGATTTTTCAAAAATGATCTAAAAAAATGGGGCAGTCAATGCTACCCTTTACCCTCAATCGACCCAAAATCGGGGCCTCTCCCTGGGTCAACCGACCTAAATTATTCAGAGAGAAAAAAATAAAAACCCCCCAAAAACCCAAAGCTGCCTTTTTAAATTGACGCCTGTGAGGGGGGGGGGGGGGGACAAAAACCCCAAAATGGAAACCCACCCCTTTTTCCCCATATGGGTTTTAAAAAAAAAAGTACACCAATAAACGTATGTTTTGACCCCCAAAAAAACATTTCGAAAAAACAAAAATTGCGGTTGGGTGTTTTTTATTTTTTTTTTTTTGAATAATGGAGGTCGGGGGACCCATTTGAGGGGCTTGTTTGGGCTCGATTGAGAGTAAAGATAGCATAGGCCCTGCCCGATTTTGAGATCACGTTGAAATTCGGGGGGCCCCGCTTAAACTTTTTTTTGTTAAAAATATGGGAACCGAGAGTTTAAAAAGTTTTTTCATGTATGATGGGATAGCATAAATAAATTTAATACCTCCAACTATAACCATTAAGGCCGCAGCGGGGAAGGTCTGCGTTGGAGGTAAAATCCCAGCCGGGGTTTGAGCGTATGCCTGGAGAGGCAAGATACATGCCCCCCAAAGGAAAGGGGAACCCTTGGGGAGTGAAAAGGCCATTTTTAAAATGGGTGTCCGGCATACAGATTTGTCGACATACTTTTTAAATTGTCTGTTTATTAAGGCAAAAACCCCCCTTTTCCCGGGTCGGCCCTTTCTTAATTGGAGTAACATAGAGCAGGGTGGGTGCTTACCCCCCCATGGCTCCACCCGGTTTTTCCCGGGTTGGGTATAAAAGGGCAGCAGGTAAGCTGATTGGGTGGGCTGCATCCCCAGTCCCCTTCGGGGCGGGGAGACATTCACACTCCCGGGAAAAAGCCGGGGGTGCCCTTTGGAAAACCAAATCCCCCAAGGTTTTGTAGGGGGGAAAATTTACCCCTGTGTATAGTAAGCCTCAGTTTGACGGGATTTTTTTATGTTTAAAATTTTTGGGTTTGGAAAGTATTCCCAAAAATTTACGTTTTTTTTTTCTGCTGGGGGAAATAAAAAACAGGGAAGCAAGACACCTTTTAACCCAAGATATCTCCTTGTCTCTTCCCTTGAAGGACTTTATGTTTGACCCCAGAGCTTTTGCAACTAAACATAGGGGTGGGGGAAATGAAAAGGGGGCATTCAAAAGAACGCTTCTCTTAAAGAACGGCGGGCAAAGGGTGGTCCCGGGCATATTTTTGGGAAAAAAAGCCGCAACTTTTAACAAAAAACAGGACACCCAAAAAATGGACGAGCTGGGAAACATTTGTTTTAAAGGAAAATTTTAAAAAACCCCCCAGTTTGTGGCGGCAATCAACAAAAGGGGCCCAGGAGGGGGACCGAACGAGCCCGGGAAAAAACCAATCGCCTGTTGATTGGGGCCCGCACCAGGCACCCCTTTGAAAGAGCAGCAAAATGTGAACCTGGTCTTCAGCAACAGCTTCGGGCCCCCTGATGCAAACCCAAAAGGGTTTTTCAGCAGGGGGGCAGCCCCCCTTTCCCCGCCCAAGGGGCCCCGGGGCCCCAAAGAGTATAAAACCTGGAATTCGATCCAGAAAGCCAACCCAAACCCCAAAAATGATACCTCTACCATCTACCAGCAAAATGGCAAAAACCCGGGAGATTTTTTTTCCCTGCCCAGGTGTTTCAGAGGGTTGTTTTGATCGCTTTTTTCGTGCCTTCCCGGGGTAAAGGATCCAGGGGGGGGTGGGGGGTTACCGGCCCCCAAAAGTCTGGACGGGGCTCGTACCTTTGGGGGAACTTAAACAGCCCCCACGGAAGGGTTTTCTCCTGGGTCTCCCTTCCATCAAAGCCGGGTAGGGGTTTAAGGGACTGTCTCTGCCCCAAAAGGGGAGAGTAAAGGCCCCGATGGGGGGGGGTCAAGGTTGGCTGAAAAAGGGGGAAGGTTGCCCACCCAAAAAATCAGACCTTTCACCAAGCTAAGGGCCCCTTGTCTTTTTGGCGTTTGCGGGGAAAGGGACAGTCGCTGCACGATGTCCAACGCGGGGGGGACCCCTTTGGACTGTGGGGGGTTACAGGGCCCGTACGCGTTTTTTTGCCGGGCCGTCCTTTTAAAACCTCACATGCTGAGTTTGGTGGGGCCCGGCCCGGGGTGAAACGGTAAAAATAAACGGACGTTCCTTTTTAAAGAAACTAAAGGGACTCCGGGGAGCTTGGTGCCCCCTGGAAACAGGCCAAGCTGGTGACCTCAGGCCAACCCCGATCCCCCCGTAAAAGGGGGGGTTATTACCCAAAGGGGGACACAAGGAACCCCCAAACCCTCCCAGATTCCCATAGGGACCCCCTGCGGTGCCCCCCACGACATGGGGTTTTGGCTTCGTTGCGAGCCTACCCTACAGTGCTTTTTCATGGCGGGTTTTTCCCTTGGTTTTTGGATTTTTTGGGAGAAAAAAAAGGGGGTTTTCAAGGTAAAAAGATGTACGGGGTGATGTTCCCCCCAAAAGGGACCCCGGAGAGCCCGATGGGTTTCCGTTGTCCTTTCCGGCGGGGGACCCAGGGGAAAAAAACCCCCCTGACTCGAGTTCCCCTTTCCTTCCCCAATACCCAAGGGGGAATTTTGGGTTTACGGGGGAAAAAACGGGGACCCCAAAAACCTAGAAACACGTTTGGAAAACGAAAGATGAAAAAAGGGGGAAACCCCGGGGAAACCGGGAAGGGGGGAATAGGGTTTTAAACCCTCTTTTTTCCCGGTTAAACAACGAATGTTATAGGGGGTACAAAAAACCCGAAACCCCGAGGTGGGGGAAATTTGGGGGTACCCAAGTCCATGTCCCCCAGGTTTTGGGGGTTTTAAGCCCCCTCCATGTTTTGGGGGGAAAACTTAGGGGGGGGGAAAAAAACCCGGGAGGGGGGTTTTAAGACGAAACCCTTCTCGGGCCGGGGGATTTAAAAGGGAAATTTAAAAAGTTTTAATTTCTCCCAGTTTTGCCAGAGTGCCAAAAAAAATCCCCCTTTTAAAAGGCCCATTTTCGGAGCCCCCTAACCCCCCTGCCAATAATAAGGTCCCCTTTAGAAAGGATCGGCATGGACCGGGTAGGGCCGTCCCAAATTTAAAGCCCGAGGCATCAGCAAACTTAGGGGCCCCTTTGACTACGCCCCCCCGATATCCCGAGGCCATTCCCCCTTAGGAAACACCTCCCCCAAAAGGGGATTGCCAAGGATTGTTCCAAAGGGTTCACCCGCAGGGGGAAATCCCGAAGGGAAACTGACAGACCAGGGCCCCCCCCCTTCATGTCAAAGGGGGCCCAAAAGAACTCTCCCGGGCCTCCTCAATTTTTCCCCATCTCCGTACCTGGGGTATATCATCCCCAGACCGTTGGCCCCGGGGGAAAGGGGTTTTCAATAAGCCCCTAAAGTCAATGCTTAAAAAGGTTGGTGGAAAAGGATGGGAGAACGGGGTCCCCCTATTTCCCCTATCTCATGTTCTCTTTTCGGGGGGGTTACCCAAGCGCCCCAACCGGGTTCTCTCCCTTCGAGTTTCCTCAAAGGTAGACACCCCGGGGACTCGGGACATTCCCCAAGGAGACCTGGAGCAGGAAAATACCCCCTATGGGGAGCGTGATTGAAAAAAATTCCCGAGTGCAGGATAGAATCGCAGGGAAATCCTGCCCATAGTGCGTTTAGAACCCCACAAACGGGCCCAAGAAAACCCGGCCCAAGGGGGATATAACAGGTTTCCCCAAGGGGGCAGGGGTGTTTCAGCTCGGCGATCGGGTGCCTAGTACTTGGGCCCCCCGGTCGAAACAGGTTTCTGGCAAAAAGGGGAGGGCCCCTATGAGATTTAAAGAGCGGGTCGGTTTAGGTCAATATAAGGGGGTTCCGCCGGTAGAAGGAAACCTTATCAGATATATCACACAAACCCAAAATTTTGCCCCCGGAAGGACCCCCAAAACTTTTTGGCGGGGAAGAAGCATAGGGGTGCCCCCAAAAGGGGAGTTGCCACCCGTCTGAAACTCCGGGGCCCCCATCCGGGAATTAAAAACGGCAAAACAGGGAATTCCTACAAAGGAACCGCAGGTCTTTCAGATCTAAACCCGGTCGCAAAGAAGGGGCATTTTTAACCCTGAAATCAATCACAGAACCCGGCCCAAAAGGGGACCCGGTTTGACCATACTAGGGGCCCCGAAACCCCGGGCAAGCAATTTTCCGGGGGAGGTTTTGAAGATGCTGGAGCTTGGGGTTTATAAAAAAAATCCCCAAAAATGGGGGGTCGAGCCCCAAAAGTGCTCACCCAAACCCGATGGCAAACTTACGTTTCTGGGAACAATTTTTGTAACTAAACGAGCTCTCAAAAATTTTATGCCTACCCGAAGCCCCGGGGCGATTTAAATTTGGTTTTAAGGTTTGGGGCCCGGAGGTCATTAGTCGTTAGGAACCCGACCAAGGGCTATTTGGAGGGCCCCCTCAAAAAAGGGGGGCCAAAAGGGGGAAAACGGGCCCTTTTCCCCCCCAAGGGGGCCCCTTTCCCCTTCGTTTGGCCTTTCCCTTTTTTGGGCCCAAAATGGGGGTCCCCACATTTCCCGAGGGTGAAAGGACGTCATCCCCAAAGCCCCATAGAAAATATTCGCACATATTTGGGACTGGTGGTCTTTTGCCCCGGATTGGAAGTCCCACCTGACCAAAGTGCAAGCTGTCTTTTGATCCATAAGGCAAGGTCTGGGGCCGCCCCAACCCCAACAAGTTGCCTTTGGGCTAGAGGGGGGTCCCAAACTAGGGTTTCGAAATTGGGGGGGGGGTCATCAAGCCCCAAAAAGGAAAAACTGGAGGCAAATTTGAAATTTGGGCCCCAAAACCCATCCCAAGAACAGGTCCCGGGGCCCTTTTTAGGTATGCAGGGGACTAAAGAGGTTCGTACCCCAAAATTTGCCCCCATAGCAAACCCCCTTAGGGCCTCACAAAAAGGGGCAAAACCACTTTTGGTTTAAGTGGGGAAACCCGGGGGTGAAAAGGGTTCCAAAGGCTAAAGGAAAGGGGGCCCTTTTCAAGAGACCCGTGCTCAAGGCCCCCCAAAATTTCAGGGAAAAAATTTTTGTTAGGGCAGACGCTCAGGTGGGTTAGGGGGGTTCCCATCACAAAAATGGTTTAGGGGGAAGAAACCCCCGGGAGTTTACCCCACCGGAAACGGGCCCGCGGCGGAGAAAAAACACGCCCCCTAGTGGAAAAAAGAATGCCCGGCCCTTAAGGGGGCCCAACGAGTCGCTGCGTTACTACTTTAAGGTAAACCCAATTTTGAGTCATCAACAGACCATTCCCCTTTAAATTTGGGATGGCCCCGAACCCCAAAAGGGAAAAAAAACGCAAAGGGGGACGGGGGGTTCCCGGGGTCTAACAGGCCTTTTAAGTTTCTCTGTAAACAATGCCCCGGGGCACACCAAAAGGGCCCAAAGGGTGATGGGATTGTCACGGGTGCACAAATTTTTTTGGCACCAAAAATGCTCCGCCCCACAGGTTTTAGCAAGGGGGGGGGAAAATGTAAGGCCGCAAACTGGGAAGGTCCCGCGATGGGGTTATATCCCGCCAGGTTTGGGGAAAATCCTGGAGGGAAAACAAAATTTCATCCACCCAAGGTAAGAAGCCTTGGTGGAGTGAAAGGCCCTTTTTAAATAGGTGTCGGCATACAGACGTCGACATAAAATTTAATTGTTTTGTTAGTTCGGGGTACCAGCCATTCCCGGGGCGGGGCCCCCTTAAATTTGGGATAAAAAAAAGAGGGAGGGGGGGTGCCTTTCTCCCCATGGCTCCCCCCGGGTTTTTTCCCGGGGGGTATAAAGGTCACAGGGAAGTGGGTGGGGGGGGCTGCCCTCTCCCCTTTTACCTTTGGGGGTGGGGACATTCCCCTGCTGGGAAAGCCCGGGGTCTGCTACACCATTTTTCCAAGGTGCTATGAGGGAAAATACACCTGTGGGTTTGTAAACGCTCAGAAAAGCAGGGGTTTTGGTTTTTTGTTTTTATGTTTTGGGTGTGCATGTATTTTGGGCCCTCGTTTTTGTTTTTTCTGGGGAAATAAAACAAACGGAAAAACAAGACACCCGTTTGAACCAGATATCCTTTCCCTCTGTTCATGCCTTTAAGGGGCTTATGATGATCCCAGAGCTGTCAAGCTCACACCACATTAAACCCCCACCACATATTACTGAATAATACTGCCCCAAACCCTGAAACCCCCTAAACACCACCACCCAGTGCTGAATAAAACCGGGCCCCAAAATGGGCCCCAAAAATCGCCCCCAAAAAAAAGAGAGTGAATAATTTTCGCCACATCTTGGGCCAAATAACCCACCCCCAATTGTGGGCTGAAAAAACCTTTAAAATCATGACCACATTTTTTTTCCAATAGTGACTGAAAAGTACCCCAACATCATGAAACCCCAAATTTTCCACCACAAAGTGAGTGAATAATACCCCCACAATGACCACATATCACCATCCCAAAAGTGACGAATAAAAACCCTTTTCAGGGGAAAAGCCTCGTTAGTTTGGGCCCAAAAAGTCCCGGAACCCCTTTGGGCCCCGGTCTGACACGTGACCCAAAAATGTGACGTATACGGGGTGTTTTGCAACCCCTTTGGGAAATAGTAAGGTTTACTGCATACCATTTTTACCCGAAACCCCCCGTCCTCGTGGGCACAGGGAGGCACAGGAAGTGAGACCAAAAATAAACCACCGACCCCGGGCGTGACAAAAACGCTCGCCCAAAACTCTGGGCTTGTGGAAAAGACCCTGTTTCACTAACACATGAAACAGGGGCTCTGCCCAACCCCAAAAGACTGCCAAAAAGTTCCTCGTTAGATATATATTGGGTCAGAAACAAGCCCCAGTAGCGTATAATGTAAAACCAAGAACATGGACGTGTGAATTTGTAAATCTGAATATTTAATTGCCTTAATTTTTAAAAACCCAGCAAGACCCTACAAAAACAGTGGGGACAATATATATAGTGGTCCCAATGCAAATTCAGGGAAAGGGTTTACAGATAGTAAAAAGCAACAAGTCAGATACCCGGTGTTAGGCCTTAAACCCCTGGTTTCAAACACATAGGAGGGGATGTATGAGAAAGAAGCAAGTTCCTGGTTCCTTACGATATTTCACTGACATAACCCCCCCTCAAAAGACAACCTGGGCTGTTGGCAGGCACACGCTTTTAATCCTAGCTGGTCACACCCCCTCACACTCCTGGGATGGCTTGATGCCCCCTCCACTCTGGGCCAAGTGTCTTGAGGCTCATAATCTTAGATGGGTCATAACTTTTCCCGTGGAGGTCACAGAAAGGCAGCTCTGACGTCATCAGACCCAACTGAGCCCCAGTTACGTTCTAATACCAAACATGGCGTTGCTGCCAAGTTCGTACTAGCAGTTCTGCTTATCTACCTACCCCTGTGTCCGGGAAAGAAGAAAGACCCAGGGGTCTGTAATATGGAACCGGTAATATGGAACCAGTAGCAATTCTATAATTCCTTATGAAATCACGGCTCTGGAGTGTCTGGCTAAAGCCTTTTGATCAGCTTCTCACCTCTGACTAGCTACAAGGTCTCAATGCCTTGGTTCCATGAGGTCTGGTAGAGGTATGAAATGAACACAGGAAGGTCTTCTGAAGCAGCGGTCCCCTGCTAGGACTCACTGGCTTTGCACCGGAGTACTGACATGCTTTGCATCTTAAGTCAAGCCCTTTGACCTCACATTATCCAGTGATTAAAATATATGTAAAAAATAAAAACCATCTCCCCCTTATGGGGTAGATTAAGCGGCCACCACCTCTCGGTGTTCCCTCGTCCGCCACCTCTCCTTGCCACGACAACCCGTCAGTGTTAACGTGGTCTCAGCCTTTATTATGGCGAATGACGAAGTGGTTACTGTTGGAGCACCAGGCTCTAGCATAGCAACCTCCTATTTATTCCAGCTGATGGGCTTGTGGCCTGTCTTCATGATAAAATGGTGCCTGTTCTTATATGGCTGCAAACGCTGCATAGCCCACACTATTGCCAGGCATTCCTTTTTCATCATGAAGTAGGTCACCTCCCTCGGTAGGAGCTTCTGACTCAGATATATAACATGGTGTTCCTGGTCTGTTGCGTCAACCTGGCTGAGCACTGCACCAAGGCCAAAGTCACTGGTGTCAGTCAGTACTAAAAACGGCCAGGTGACGTCGGCTGCTTCAAGTATCGGGAAGCTGGAAAGGGCAGCCTTCAGTGCCTGGAAGGCCGTCTCGCAGTTGTTTGTCCTAGTGAGGTCCGTCAGGGGTTTCACCAGGCTATTATAGTGAGGAATGAACCTCCCATAGTACCTGGCGGTGCCCAGGAAGGATAGCCCTTGTTTCTTGGTCCTGGAGGTAGGCCAGGATGCGATAGCATCCACTTTTCCGGGATCCAGCATCAGAACCCCATGCCTACCTAGTGCCCCAAGTAGTGGTCCTTGCTTATGCCCAGCTGGCACTTTTCCAGCTTAATGGTCAAGCCTGCTTGGGGGATTCGCCTGAGCACCTGTGTCAGATGCTGTAGGTGATCCTCCCAGGTAGGACTAAAATCAGCAATGTCATCCAGGTACACAGCCGCGTAGCCTTCAAGTTCCTTTAGCAGCGTGTTGACCATCCGATATGCCAATATCTCTGCCCTGAACGCATAGGGTACCACTAACTGTTGGTCCCTGGACCACGCCTCAGATGAACCCGGTACAGCCATCCTTGGTCCCAGTTCGGTGTCTGAGTCCAAGAGAGGCTGTGCTGCCTGCTCCTTGAGAGTTTCCAGGCTTCTTTCAGTCCCTAACAGCACCTGAAAGCCATGACTAGATGTGTTCCAAGAGGACCCTCCACAACCGACTCCCACCCCCACCACACAAAACAGTGAGTGGTTTCTGGAAAGGGGACTGGAACAGCCCTTCTGGCCGTGAAGTGTCATGGCTGCTAACACAGGTGGCACAATCGGGATTCCTTCAGTGACGTGGAGAAGGAAGCATGGGCAGGGGCCCCTTTGGGCTTAGAGTCAACTGGCACTATGTGTGCTTTACCCCTTCTCCAGCTGGCAGGTTTCCTGGACTTTGGAGTCCTGTTTGAGACCTGCCACCAGTTCCTTGTTAGATAGAAGCCCGGTCCATTAACAGTATTATATCGGGCCAGAAACCAGTCACAGTACCATATAATGTAAAACCATATTCATGGATCAAGATAAAAGTGCAGCCCAAAATTAAGTTTGAATATGTAATTGCCTTAAGTGCACACTAGACAAGACCCTACATACCCAGTGGTTACAGATATATAAAATGGTCAGATATGCAAATACAGGTATAGGTTACAGACAGTATAAGCAGACAAGTTCGTTACCTGATGTTAGGCCTTTGGCTATGTCTCCACTGCATCGGACAAAAACGGCCCGAAAGCGGACATTTTTTTTTCCGATGCAGGACTGTGTTTTTTTGTCACAATTAGTACAAAAAACACAGTTTTTTTGACGTCGTCCATACAATTGTATTGTATGGGAAGACGGCAATAAAGCTAAAAGCACCAGCGTATTATACAGCATATTGTATAATGCGCCGGCAACAGAAAACGAGCAGAGAAAAGACGAGCTGTGGAGACTGCAGCTCGTCTTTTCTATTGCCGTCTATGGGGCCGCAGGAACGAATGTATCTTCGGCGTTTTTAAAAAAACTAAAAGCCCGAAGATACGATCATATTCCTGTGCAGTGGAGACATAGGGGCAGATTTATCAAGGTAGTTGCGCCAGAATTCTAGTTTAATTTGCGCCAAAAACAAGTTTTTCGCCACATTTACTATGTGTTTTAGACATTTTCAGACGCTTCTGCACTGCGTCCGACAAAGGGGGCGTGATTTTGTAAAAGGGATGTGGTTCCTTGTAAAGGTGCGTGGCTGAAATGTGACAAAAAATGCACCAGAATTTGGTCGCAGTTTCTGGCTTAAAACATACATGCCAACTCTCCCGTTTTTGGCGGGGGGGGGGGAGGGGGGTCCCGCTATTTGGGGTCCCCTCCCGCCCGCCGGGGGAGTTGGCATTCCTCCCGCCGCAGCAGGCGGCGGGGGTTCTTTAAATGGCCGCGGCGACAGGAGTAGCGCTAGTGCGCTACTCTGGCGCCGCCGGGCGCTCCTACAGGCGGGTGAAGCGGCCGCTGCGCCACGCTTCACCCGCCCGGAGAGTCTCGCTGTGCAGGGAGGAGGCAGGAGGGATCGCTCCCTCCTCCCTCCTCCCCTGTATGTCCGGCGCCGGTGTGTGCGCCGCACATACAGGTCAGTGGCGCAAGGGGAAGTGACGCGCGGCAGCAGGGGAGTTGACGCGCGTGCTCTCATTCCCCCTGCGCCGCTGAGGAGATCGTCCGGGAGCGGCCTGTGCTGCAGGAGCCTGGTGAGGTAAGTGGATTTTATTATTTTATTTTTATTAGCTATATGGGGGGCTCTGCCTGGCAACAGAGGGGACCTCTACCTGGCAACAGAGGGGACATCTACCTGGCAACAATGGGGGCACTACCTGGCAACAGAGGGGACATCTACCTGGCAACAGAGGGGGCATCTACCTGGCACCAAAGGGGGCAGGACCGGGCAACAGAGGGGGCATCGACCTGGCACCGGAGGGGACATCTACCTGGCAACAATGGGGCACTACCTGGCAACAATGGGGACACTACCTGGCAACAGAGGGGACATCTACCTGGCACAGTGGGGGCATTCTACCTGGCACAAATGGGGGCACTACCTGGCAACAGTGGGGCATCTACCTGGCAACATAGGGGGCATCTACCTGGCAACAGAGGGGACATCTACTGGCAACAGAAGGGACATCTACCTGGCAACAATGGGGGCAGTACATGGCAACAATGGGGGCACTACCTGGCAACAGAGGGGGACATCTACCTGGCAACAGAGGGGGCATCTACCTGGCAACAGAGGGGGCATCTACCTGGCAACAATGGGGGCACTACCTGGCAATAGAGGGGGCATCTACCTGGCAACAGAGAGGGCACTACCTGGCAACAATGGGGGCACTACCTGGCAAACAATGGGGGCACTACCTGGCAAACAATGGGGGAACCTACCTGGCAACAATGGGGGCACCTACCTGGCAAACAAAGGCTGGCACCTACCTGGCTAACAAAGGGGGGCACCTACCTGGCTACAGAGGGGGCATCTACTTGGCTACAAGGGGGCATCTACCTGCCTGTAAGGGGCACTACCTGCTTATGGGGGGTTACTACCTGGCTATAAGGGCATCTACCTGGCTTTCTTCCAAAGCCGTTATGCAGTTAGGTGGAGTGGGGTGTGGCTTTTTGAAGGGGCGTGGCATACCAACAAGATGGGCGTGCCCATGCAAATTTTTGCTGCGGCAAGCGTAGCGTGCCGCCCACTAAAATCTCCTGCTTTTTCATTTTCAAAAGTTGGCAACTATGGCTTAAAAGTAAACCAACTTAAAGATGGTACAAACTTAGACTAGACAGTTCTAACCTGCGCCAGATTTATCAACACTATGATTGTAAGACTGTCCGGTCTAACTTTACACTGTCTAAGAGTAAGACACTATTGATAAATCTAACCCATAGCCTTAGTGCTGTGCAGCCACATGGGGGTGTGTGATGCAAGTGAGTTCCTGGTTTCTTCTGATATGCTAGCCAGCATAACCCCCTAAAAAGGCAACTTGGGCTGTTGGCAGGCACATGCTTTTAACCAGGCCCGGACTGCCCATAGGGCAAATCGGGCATTTGCCCGGCGGGCCGCTGGGGTCCGGGCCGGAGCACAGGCTCGGAGTGCCCGCCGAGGGGGCCGGTGCTTCCCCCCGGCGGGCCCCGAGTGCCGCCTGGCGCACGTACAGGGATGGCAATGGTCGCATATGCCCCAACAGGCCCCCCTCGCCACATGACCCAGCCATGCAGCCATCACGGCCACCGCCTCCACCGCACGGGGCAAGCAGCGGCCTAGGTTGAACAGCCGGGATCTTCTGATCCCGTCTGTTCAGCTCCCAGGAGGCCGCGGGGCAAGCACGCGATGTAATGAGGTTATTGCGCGCCTGCTCCGCGGCCCGCACTCTGCTGCCAGCGGCCTCTCCGGACGAAGACAGAAGAGGAAGCAGAGACATCAGGTAAGTATTGGTTTTATTTTATTTTTTTAAACTACTAGCCCTGCCTACCTATATACTTCCCTACTTACCTATATACTGCCCTACCCACCCATATCCTGCCCTACCTATATACTGCCCTGCCTGCCTATATACTGCCCTGCCTGCCTGTATACTGCCCTACCTACCTATATACTGTCCTGCTTGCCTATATACCTGCCTGCCTATATACTGCCCTGCCTGCCTGTATACTGCCCTGCCTACTTACCTATATACTGCCCCTACCTACCTATATACTGCCTCTGCCTACTTATATACTTCCCCTGCCTACCTATATACTTCCCTGCCTACCTATATACTGCCCTGCCTACCTACCTATATACTGCCCCTGCCTACCTACCTATATACTGCCCTGCCTGCCTTTATACTGCCCTGCCTACCTATATACTGCCCTGCCTACCTACCTATATACTGCCCCTGCCTACCTATATACTGCCCTGCCTGCCTACCTATATACTGCCCTGCCTACCTACCTATATACTGCCCTGCCTGCCTATATATCAGCCCTGCCTGCCTACCTATATACTGCCCTGCCTACCTATATATCAGCCCTGCCTGGCTATATACTGCCCCGCCTACCTATATACTGCCCTGCCTGGCTATATACTGCCCTGCCTACCTATATACTGCCCTGCCTACCTATATACTGCCCTGCCTACCTATATACTGCCCTGCCTGCCCATATACTGGCCCTGCCTGGCTATATACTTGCCCTGTCTACCTATAAGTGGCCCTGCTTACCTATAAGTGGCCCTGTCTGCCTATATACTGGTCCTGCCTGGCTATATACTGATCCTGCCTAGGCATATACTGGCCCTGCCTGCTACATACGGCCCTCCGCTTATACTGGCCCTGCCTGTACTTACTGTCCTACCTGCTAGTTACTGGGCATGCCCTAGCTAACTAGCTATCGGGGGCACAGCTAACTAGCTAATTACTGGGGCACCCCAGCTAATGCTATTACGGCGCCTAGCTACGGTAGTACTGCAGGCAGCCCCAGCTACTGCAGTTACTGGGGGCAGCCACAGCATCTGGCTAGTTACTGGGGCAGCCCACTACCTAGTATTACTGGGGGCAGCCCCAGCTACCTGGCTAGTTACTGGGGGCAGCCCCAGCTACCTGGCTAGTTACTGGGGGCAGCCCCAGCTACCTGGCTAGTTACAGGGGTAGGCCCTGTCTACCTACCAAATTAATGGAGGAAGGCCCTGTTTATCTAACTAATGGGGGTCTACCTATTTACATGTCACTTATCTGACATTTTTTAATTTCTAATTTTTAGGGTCTAACATACGCTGTTTGGGGAATTGATAGGAAAGTGCTGGTAAAGAAAGGAGTCTAAGATGTATTTGTGGTAAATTCTACAGGGAAGAGTAGTCATTGCATGCTGTACTGGACGGAGAAAAAATGGAAGGGAACGACTTATCAGGGAAGACATCATGGAGGTTTGGGAGAAGAAAAGGAGAAGAGAACAACTCCCATCAGAGATGACGTCTCCTGTGAGTCCCTGCTGTCAGGGGTCATTTTACTTCTGTGTTGAATCAGTGCTGTATTCATGTGATGGTGACCTGACTACTGGGGATGTGATTGGTGGGGTTGTAGGTTATGCTGGTGCCCATGTAGTGTCAGTGTGGGCTTGTCCCGGATTATAAAGCAAGTGCACACCTGACTCTTTGATGAGGGGTTTCTCTGCACCACTTTTTCTTTCTTGCTTCTTTTTAGGGGGCTCTCACACAGAGCGGTTTTGGTGCATTTTTTGATGCGTTTTTTTTGTGCAGAAATGTACAGCATTAACTGCTCTGCCTCTCTGCACAAAAACGCACCAAAAAAACCCCAAAAATGCACCAAAAGTGCTCCATGTTAAAGCCCCTTTATAGTGTAGCTTATTTTAGACAGTGGCAAGGGGCTAGAACAAGGGACATTTTTTAATCGGATATTGTATGTGGGCTGGTGGGGGATTTGTGCCAGGGCTGATTTTTATTCCCAGTCCGGCCCTGCTTTTAACCCTAGCTGGTCACACCCCCTCATGCCCATGGGATGGCTTGATGCACCCTTCCCTATAGGCCAAGTGGTTTGAGCCTCATAACCTAAGATAAGTCATAACTTCTTCAGGGAAGGTCACAAGAAGGCAGCTCTGGTATCATTGGACCCAGCTGAGTCCCAGCTACATTCTGATACCAAACACGGTGTTGCTGCAAGGATCGTACTAGCAGTTTTCTGTACCGACCCACCCCAGTGTACAGGAAAGAAGAAAGACTTAGGGGTGTGTGCGCCCCATTCCTGTGTTTCTTTATGAATTCATGACTCTGGAGTGGACAGGCTCTGCAGACTGTATACTAGACGAAGGACACCAGTAATAAGCAGAGGTGACAGGGCACAGCCGGTATAGCTGTAGGAAGGTGACAGAGTTCAAGGCAGGTAACGGACTAGTACAACAGCAGATAACGCACTGGAAGACAAGGGGTTAATTCAGGTAGTACTGAAATCACCAACAATACAGCAACCAGGGGTCAAGTTCTATGAAGGTTCTATCAATGAACTGACCAGGAACAGAGGCAGGAAGTTCCTTAAGTAACACAAGGTCACCTGTCATTGGTCTGGTAATTAAGACATGCACTCTTTAAATATACATGCACTGCTGCATGTGCGCAACGGAAGCCAGAGAGGACCGGTGCGAGCAGGAGCGAGGACAGGTAAATTCAATTAGCCGGCAGCAGCCGCCGCAGGCCCCGGGGAACTCACCAACACGGTAAGTACAGCAAGGGATACAACAGCAGAGAAACTGGCCGCCGCGGATGGAGTCGCAGCGGGACCAGAGACAGGGGTCTATCATATAACCCCATATATCACAGAGCTCAGCTTCTCTACCTCTATCATATAACCCTATATATCACAGGGCTCAGCTTCTCTCCTCTATCATATAAACCTATATATCACAGAGCTCAGCTTCTCTCCTCTATAATATAACCCTATATATCACAGAGCTCAGCTTCTCTCCTCTATCATATAATCCTATATATCCCAGAGCTCAGCTTCTCTCCTCTATAATATAACCCTATAACCCTACATATCCCAGAGCTCCGCTACTCTCCTCTCTCATAAAACCCTACATATCCCAGAGCTCCGCTACTCTCCTCTATCATTTCACCCTATATTTCATATAAACGCTCATCTTCTCTCCTCTGTCATTTAACCCTATATATCCCAGAGCTCAGTTTCTCAGAGCTTTATCATATAAACATATTTATCACTGAGCTCAGCATCCCTCCCTCTATCATATAAAACTATTTATCAGAGCTCAGCTCCTCTTCTCTATCATATAATGCTATATATCACAGAGCTCAGCTCCTCTCCTCTATCATATAACCCTATATTATCACAGAGCTCAACTTCTCTCCTCTGTCATATAACCCTTTATATCACAGAGCTCAGCTTCTCTCCTGTATCATATAAGCCTATATATCAAAGAGCTCAGCTCCTCTTGTCTATCATATAACCCTATATACCACAGCTCAGCTCCTCTTCTCTTTTATATAACCCTGTATATCACAGAGCTCAGTTTTCTCAACCTCCATCACATCCCGTCTCAGATAGGGCAGCATAAACCAGCTGACAGATACCCTTTAAGCCTATCAATTATTTTTAATCAGTTGTATCCAGATTGACCAAAATTCTGGGAAAATATGGAAAAAAGGATCAGAGATGTATGAGTTTACTATACGTTTTCAACTATTTGCTTTCCATTCACATGCAATTTATTATCATTAATAAGCAATCAAATACAATGCAGAATGTGCTGATTCTGAGAAGGATGGATTAGATGACAAAAATCAATAGAAATAAATTGGCTGTTTTAAACACAGATATTTTTTTTCAGCATAAAACTATGTCTACAGGACAGTGATTTCCTGTCGGAGTTTTAAATGGATTTGGAATTAAGAAATTCTGACTGTAAATCATTCCCATAGACTTCAATAAAAAATCCGAGCTGTAGTCTACACAGCTCAGATTTTTTGGGATTGGATTTCAAATCTAGAATCCTTTCAAAAAACGTAGAACATGTTCTATAATCTGTCATATTTTACTTGAAAACGATGGATTATAGTACAGTTCAATGTTAATGGGTTCACCGATACCCGAAAACCGACCGCAAAATCTGCACAAAAGAACGCAGTACAAGACGAAAACCAATATATTATTGGTATTGTAAAATATTGGTCGGATTCTATAACAGAATTTGCACATAGCCTAAGGAGCTGAATAAACACATAAATAAGATAACAACCACATTGAGTTCATAAATAAATTAGCCAGGGGAGGTGCACTGCTTTTCCAGAGGAACGCTAAAAATACTGATTAACGTGAGGCATACCTCTACTTATAATACAACTTTCCATAAATTAACAGTACAAGCAAAAATAAGAAACTTTGTACTATATCTTATTAAAGAAAAATGCTTATCTCTTCTCTTATCAGCCTCCTTCCTCTCCTGCTTTCTTATCTGTTTACTCACTCATAAATCACTAATCCTTACTGCAGAGAGGAGAAGGTTCATCTTCACTTAGGTTAAAGCTGCCAATAGAAGTCTATAAACTGGGGAGGGAGAGGAGAGGCAGAGAGACAAAGATAGTGCCATTTTATAGTGAGTGCTTTATCTCAACTTAGTGCTGGACTCACAGCTAGACTTCTCCCTACTACTGTTTAATGTCCTCCATGCTGCTGCTCATGAGAGTTTGTTTGCTTCACTTCCTGCCCCTACCCTCTCCAAAGACTTCTATAGGCAGCTGTAACCTGATTAAATTTAGAAAACCATCAACTCCGATATAGAAAAAATAAAAAGCTTCTTTTAATGAAAAAGTGTGCAGCTATATACATGTGGTATCATATACACGGGTACAAAAACACTGATGCGTTTTAGGCTTAGAAGCCCTTACAGTTAAAGAGTATTTTTAGCGTTCCTTTAGAAAAGCAGTGCATATCCCCTGCATTTGAGTGTCACTAGTGGTATGTATTTAAAGTGTTTGTCTGGTGGTTACAGTCATGAACTTTTGCACTAACAGGCCAGTGCTAAATCGCTTCAAAGCAGTGTAGAATTCGTCAGAATGTATGATCCTGTTCTCCTGCAGGTTATACATACAGGGCAGTGTAGAGCCAATACCACAAGTCTGGCTCAGGCACCACCTTTACCCTGGTCTGGCTGTTCTCCTGCAGGTCATACATACAGGGCAGTGTAGAGCCAATACCACAAGTCTGGCTCAGGCACCACCTTTACCCTGGTCTGGCTGTACTCTGCAGTCATAATCAGACATGTAAGCAATACAAATCTGGCTCAGACCACCTTACCCTGTCGCTGTCTCGAGTCATACATACAGGGCAGTGTAGAGCCAATACCACAAGTCTGGCTCAGGCACCACCTTTACCCTGGTCTGGCTGTTCTTCTGCAGCTCATACATACAGGCCAGTGTAGAGCCAATACCACAAGTCTGGCTCAGGCACCACCTTTACCCTGGTCTGGCTGTTCTTCTGCAGGTCATACATACAGGCAGTGTAGAGCCAATACCACAAGTCCTGGCTCAAGCACCACCTTTACCCTGGTCTGGCTGTTCTTCTGCAGGTCATACATACAGGTGCAGTGTAGAGCCAATACCACAACTCTGGCTCAGGCACCACCTTTATCCTGGTCTGGCTGTTCTTCTGCAGGTCATACATACAGGGCAGTGTAGAGCCAATACCACACGTCTGGCTCAGGCACCACCTTTACCCTGGTCTGGCTGTTCTAACTGTTTTGCACCTAGATTTGGCATCAAAGAATCATAAATGTGTCTATTTCTATGAATATTGGTGCAATGCCCTCAGAATACCCCTAATATTTGGCGCATGAAAAAGTGTTGCGCAGGCGCTTATCGCGCCGAAGATTGAAGTGCGACTGTTCATATATCTATAGAACAGGGCTGCTACAGATAACTGGCACAGCCCCGTTCTTACATGTCACCCTTAGTTTTTCTCCCAGATAAAGAAAAGTGTGAATATGGCTTTACAGAAGTTTTTTTTTCAAATTCAGGCAACATGGTCAGGAAATGGTAGCAGGAAGGTACGGTACACAGATAAGGCAAACTCACTCCAACACTCTCTCAAGACAACTATAGCACACCAATACTCTAGCAGAGCGGGGACAGGAAGCAGGAGCGCGCCTAGGTAAGTAAGAGGCAGGGGATAGTGAAACAGAGAGGGGGCGGCCGCGGCCCAGAGCGGGGGTTGCGTCACACTCCATAACAGTACCCTCCCCTTAGGTCTCCCCCTCTTCCAAGGAAACTTGCGGAAAAGGTCAGACGACAGATTGAACTCTGGCTCCCAGGAACGGTCTTTGGGCCCGAACCCCTTAGTCAATAAGAAAAGATCGATTCCCCCTCACCAACTTTTCAGCAAGAACCTCTTTGACTTCGAAGACGTCGTCCAATTGGGCATAGGAGATGGAGACGCAGAATTTCGGGAGAAGCGATTCAGGACAAGAGGCTTGAGTAGACAGACATGGAAGGAGTTCGGGATACATAACGTAGGAGGCAGACGGAGCTTATAGAAACCTTGGACCCAACTTGACACTGGGCAATTTTCGTTGGATATACCTGGCCGAGAGCCAGACCTTATCTCCGGGATTGAAGGTGGCAGGCGATCTTCGTCTCTTATCCGCCTGGAACTTGGTATGGGATAAAGTCAGCAGGGCCCGACGAATGTCCTGCCATACAGAAATGATGTCCTGAATTTGCACATCCATGGCAGGGACATCAGACGAGGTGGAGAGAGGGAGGGGTGGGCGGGGATGTTGCCCATAAACAATATAGAAGGGGGAGGCCCCAGTAGATTCAGACTCCAGTGAATTGTAAGAGAACTCTGCCCAGGAAAGGAGATCAGACCAGTTGTCGTGGCAAGCAGAAACAAAATGGCGCAGGTAGTTCCCCAACACCTGATTTACCCTCTCAACTTGCCCATTCATAGGGCGGATGAAAAATCTAACTGAATTTGGAGATGGTTACACAGAGCACGACAAAATCTTGACACAAACTGAACACCTAGGTCCAAGACAATGTGCAACGGAAGTCCACGTAAATGGAAGATATGATGGAAGAAATGATGAGCAAGTTGAGGGGCAAAGGACAGACTGAGCAGAGGCACAAAGTGGGAAATCTTGGAGAAGCGGTCTGTCACAACCCAGATGGTTGTATTGTTGGAAGAAGCAGGTAAATCCATGATAAAATCCATGGCGGATCCAGGGTTTTTCAGGAATGGGCAAAATTTGGAGGAGACCGGCCGGCTTAAGACGTGGGGTCTTATTGCGAGCACAAGTAGTACAAGTGAGAACAAATACTTTGTTATCTTGAGACAGATTTGGCCACCAATAATACCGAGAGATAAGAGACAAGGACTTCCAGATACCAGGATGGCCGGCCAGCCGAGACGAATGTCCCCATTTCAGAATCTTCTGGCGTAAGGCTGGATGTACATAGGTTCTCCCAGGAGGAACATGTTGTAGGTCAATAGGAGCCATAGAAACTAAATGGTCAGGAGGCACAATGTGCCGAGGCACAGGATCGAGTCCCACCATATCCAATGCACTTTAGAGGGCATCCGCTTTTACATTTTTATCTGCAGGCCTGAAATTAAGCAAGAAGTTAAAATGGGCAAAAAAGAGGGTTTACCGGGGGTTCAGGCGCTGAGCAGACTGAAGATACATAAGATTCTTGTGATCCATGTAAATATTAATAGGATGACAGGCCCCCTCCAAAGCCAACTTAATGGCCAGTAATTCGCAGTCACCAATGGTATAGTTCTTCTCCGCTGGGGAGAAGGTCTTGGAAAAAAAGCCGCAGGTGATGTTCTTCTCACTGGAGGATTTTTTCAAAAGAACCACACCAGCCCCCACGGAAGACGAGTCAACTTCAAGAAAGAAAGGTTTCTCTGGATCAGGATGACTCAAGATGGGCACAGAAGAGAAGGCAGATTAAATGCCTCTTCAGCCTCTGGGGGTCATAGTTTTGGGTTGCTGTTTTTTTTTAGTAAGAGTCACTATAGGTGCTATCACGGTGGAGAAGGGAGGAACAAATTGCCGTTAATAGTTAGCAAAGCCCAGAAAGCGTTGAATGCTCCAGAGCCCCACAGGATGCGGCCAGTTTGGCTGGATCCATCTGAAGACCCCTGTCTGACACTATGTAACTCAGAAATGGCAGACTAAACTGCTCGTAGACAGATTTCTGAAGCTTGACATAGAGTTGATGGGTTCGGAAGCGCCTCAGAACTTGGCGAACATGGGCCCGATGGTTTTCCAGATCCAGAGAGAATACCAAGCTGTCGTCCAGATATACTATGACGCAAATGTACAGGAGATCTCTAAATATTTCATTAACGAAGTTCTGGAACACCGCCGGAGCATTGCACAGCCCAAAGGGCATGACTAGGTATTCAAAGTGGCCGTCATGGGTGTTGAAAGCGATTTTCCACTCGTGCCCCTCTCTGATTCAGATCAAATTGTAGGCTCGTAGACGGTCAAACAATTCCGAGATCAGTGGCAGAGGACATCTGTTCTTTAGTTATCTTGTTAAGCCTGCGGTAGTCTATACAAGGGCGTAGCGACCCATCTTTCTTCTCCACTAAAAAGAAGCACGCCCCGGTGGGTGAAGAGGATTTACGGAAGAAGCCTTTTCTGAGGTTCTCCTGAATGTATGTGGACAGGGCCGTTCCTAGGCTAAACTGCACTCAAGGCGAGGTGAAGAAATTTCGCCCACCCCTCCTCATGTAACAAAATGCGACACATTGCATCACAATCAACCAAATATACAAAGCTCTTTAACACAATGTGCTACATATAAAACGACTAAATAATCGTCATACCGTTACCAAATACCGCTACACAAAACCAGACTCCCAGGCTAATAGTACCAATCTCCTATTAAGACCATATATCACCACCATGATTAATACACAATACCATTATTGCATACAAACCATTATACTACATCCTATATAACTGGCATACTGTGACCATACAGTAGTGGATACAGGCTCTGCAGACATATAAGCGATTACAGTAAAGTTACATCCAGACACTTACAGGAGACGTCTCTGAGGAGTTGTTCTTTTTCTCTTCTTCGTCTCCATCTGTCCCAGACGCCATGACGTCTTCTCCCGGCCACAACTCTTCACTGTAGAATTTACAAAACAAACATCTTAGACTCCTCACTTTATCAGCACTTCTCTACCAATTCCTATCTCTATACAAACTCCCCATCTATAGCAACTCATATAGTAGCCATGTAATATGCCCCCTGTAGCCCCCGGTAGCCATGTAGTAGCTCCTGTAGCCATGTAGTAGCCACTGTAGCCATATAGTTGCCCCTGTAGCCAGGTAATATGTCCCCTGTAGCCATGTAGTAGCTCCCTGTAGCCATGTAGTAGCCCCTGTAGCCATGTAGTAGCCCCTGAAGCCAGATAGTAGCCTCCTGAGGCCAGTTAGTAGCCCCCTATAGCCAGGTAGTAGGCCCCTATAGCTAGGTAGTAGCTCCTGTAGTAGCCCCCTATAGCCAGTTAGTAATCTCTGTAGTAGCCCCTATAGCCAGGTAATAGCCCCTATAGTAAGGTAGTAGCCCCTATTGCCAGGTATTAGCCCCTATAGTAAGGTAGTAGCCTCGGTAGTAGCCCCTATAGTAAGGTAGTAGCCGCTGTAGTAGCCCATATAGCAATGTAATAGCCCCAATAGTAAGGTCGTAGACCCTATAGTAATGTATTATCCCCTGGTGTAGCCTCTATTGTAAGTTAGTACCCGCATTAGTAGCCCCTATAGCCAGGTAATAGCCCCTATAGTAAGGTAGTAGCCCCTATAGAAAGGTAGTAGCCCCTGTAGTAGCCCCTATAGCCAGGTAATAGCCCCTATAGTAAGGTAATAGCCCCTGTAGCCAGATAGTAGCCCCTGTAGTAGCCGCTATAGTCAGGTAGTAGCCCCTGTAGTAGCCTTTATAGCCAGGTAATATGCCCCCTACAGCTAATGATAATAAAATTTAAAAAACAGCGAATGTGCAGCTGCTGACTGACTCTGTGCGGACGTTTTACAACGGCCGCTTAGAGTCAAGGACTTAACTCCAGGCGAGGCGGGTGGCTGCGGCGCCCCCCTCAGGTGAGCGGAGCCTTGGTTCCCCCGGGCGATCATCCGCCCCGCCCACTCTTAGGAACGGCCCTGTATGTGGACATGGCCTGCATCTCCGGAATGGATAGCGGGTATACCCTGCCCCAAAGAGGAGTAGAGCCGGGCAGGAGGTCTATAGCACAGATGTAGGGGCGATGTGGAAGGAGAGACTTGGCTTGTTTCTCAGAAAAGAGGTCAGCAAGGCCCTGATAGTGAATAGGTAGACCGGTCAATGGCTTGGTAGACGTCAGTGGCGAAGTGGGACATACCAGACGAGGTGCGGTAAGGCAACGGAAGTGACAGGTCCCCAGCGTGTGACTTCACACGTTTTTCAGTTAAGTACCGGAGCATGACACTGAAGCCAAGGAAGAAAGGGCAGGAGATCTGTGGACGAATGGGGCAAGACATGGAACACAATTTTTTCCCAATGTAGAGCCCCTACTTGAAGTATCAGTGGTACAGTACGGAACTGAATGGCATCTTTCAGGCACTCCCCATTAACCAAAGAGATGAACAAAGGCCTTTCAAGGCGGACCACAGGTAGCCGATGCTTGGAGACAAGGAGACGTCTATAAAGTTCCCAGCAGAGCCAAAGTCAATGAAAGCAGTGGCTTGGAATAACGTCTCCGGTGCGAGGCTGATTGAGACTGGAATGGTTAGGCATGGAAAGGTAGCATGCACACCTAGGGAGGACTCTCCCACAAAGCCTAGGTGCGAGAGTTTCCCGGCCGCAGTGAGCAATCCTGGATGAAATGTTTAGCGTTACCACAATAAAAGCAGAGGTGCTGCTGGCGGCGCTGAGTGCGCTCTTCCCCTGTCAGGTGGGCTCTGTCCACTTGCATGGGTTCGTTCTTGGGAACCATTGATGGAGGAAGTGGAGGCCAATGGAACACCAGAGCGAGGCGTGGCCGGGAGGACTCACGTTGCAAGTGAAGTTCTTGCTGTCTCTCCATGAACTGTTTATCGATCCAGGGTAGCCAAGCAGATAAGATCATCCAGAGAAGACCGGGGGTCTCGACCAGCTTACTCGTCCTTAATTTTCCCAGCGAGGCCTTGCCAAAAGGTAGCTACAAGGGACTCATTGTTCCATTCAAGCTCTGAAGCTAGTGTGCGGAATTGTACCGCATACTGGCCCACCGCAGAGTCGCCCTGACGGAGGCAAAGCGAAGTAGCAGAAGACATACGCGCTGGTTCCTCAAAGACATTGCGGAACACTTGGAGAAAAGCCTAAAGATTTGCTGTCATGGGGTTCCCCCGGTCCCAGATGGGGGTAGCCCAGACCAAGGCTTCACCAGATAGAAGGATGACTACAAAAGCCACCTTGACACGCTCCGTAGAAAATTGGTGGGCCATCATTTTCATATGGATGGAGCACTGACTAAGGAATACTCTACACATCTTCGTATTTCCGTCATACTGTGGCGGAAGAGACAGGTGCAGCGTGGGCACCGCGGATGGAGCAGGAACCATAGTAGGTGGAGCGACAACAGACAAAGGTGCAGCTGTGGTCACAGGCAGACGGGCAGCAAGGTTCTGCATCATGATGACAAGCTGATCAATGTGTTGACTCTGTTGGGCAACTGCAGTCGTGACGTCCCGGATGTCAGGTAGAGGCACCCTGGCAGAATCCATAGTCAGAGTTTACTGTCACGGATGTAGGTGGATTCACTGGACCACCGCAAGCGATGGTACAAGCCACGCCAGGAAGCAGAGTCTAAATAGCCCCTGGAATTCACCGGAGCCCGTCGCAAAGCGGGTTGGACTTGCTGTGCCGGGGAACTACCAGGTCGTTACCCCTGACGTGACTTGCTTGCGGTGGCAGCCGGGGTGCAGTGTGGTACAGAATCGTTAAACAGAGACGTAGTTGGGGACAGGCGGTAAGGACAGGACGGGCATCAGGCAACGTGGTCAGGAAACAGTAGCAGGAAGGTACGGTACACAGATAAGGCAAACTCACTCCAACACTCTCTCAAGAAAACTATAGCACACCAACACCCTGGCAGAGAGTGTTGGAGGAGTCAAAAAGATATAGGGTCAGTGCCCGGCACGTAACCAATTACCGATGCGCTGGCCCTTTAAATCTTGAAGAGCCCTAGGAAGCGGACACGCACGCGCCGGCACTCAGCAGAGCGGGGATGGGAAGCAGGAGCGCGGCTAGGTAAGTAAGAGGCAGGGGATAGCGGAGCAGAGCGGGGGCGGACGTGGCCCAGAGCGGGGGTCGCGGCGCGCTCCATGACAAGTAATAAAGCTAACCAGCTAAAAGTATACCTTGTAAGGTGGCAACAGCAGGAAGGGTATATAACAGTGTATATATCCCGGCCAGGATCCTTGCATGCGCCTTCAAATGTCCAGACACATGCCCCCCAAGGTAAGGAGCCTTGGGGGAATTAAAGGCCAAAGTTAGATAGGTGTCGGCAGTATAGACTGTCGACATATGTTTAATATGTTAGCATAGCTTCCAGCAATTCCCGGGTCGGCCTTTCATTGGGAGTAAGCATAGAGCAGGGTGGGTGCTTACTCCCCATGGTTCCACTCCAGGATTTCCCTGGGATATAGCAGTTAGCAGGTAAGCTGACTAGGGGGGTAACAACCCCTGTCTACCGTCAAGTCTTTGGTGGAGACATGCTGGAGAACCAGCAGGAATACTTACAAGCTGTTAGTAAGTTGGACTTTGTTAGTCATAGCTCAGTCGAGCAGGCGTTTGTTTTGTTTGAGTTTGTGCATGCCTTGCACTTGCTTTTCTGTTTGCTGCTTAAATAAAATACAGAGGCCCTGTATTTTGCACCTGAAGATCTGTCTCTGCCTGAAAATACACGTGTGCCAAGATCCCAGAGCCGCTAAAGCTCACAACCTGTACCGAAATAGAGAGATTAAATCCTGGAGAAAGATTACTGTCATGGCTCACGCCGCGGTCCCTGTCGTGGACCGTCGCCGTGTCCGTGCCTGTTATGTCTTCGCTGAGGCTCCCTCTGCAAGGATCCCGGCGACCTGTATCCTCACTCCTGCTTTCTGGGGTGCTGTACATGCGCTGCGTCTCCTAGGGTGCGCATGGCAGCTTCCTGCCATTTATTGGGTCTGTGTCTCTGTTGTCTTCCTCTTGACCTGTGACTCCTGGCTACAGTATGGACTGACCATGGATTCTGCCGAGGTGACCATGCCTGACTTGCCTGGCTCTTGGTTCCTACCAGAACTTCTGTATCTGATTGTGGCCACTAGCTCATGGTTCGCCCAGAGTGTCAGTACCTGTGCCCGCTGGCTCATGGTTCGCCCAGAGTGTCAGTACCTGTGCCCGCTGGCTCATGGTTCGCCCCAAGATGTCAGTACTCGTACCCCCTGGCTCATGGTTCGCCCAGAGTGTCAGTACCCGTGCCCGCTGGCTCATGGTTCGCCCAGAGTGTCAGTAACCGTGCCCGCTGGCTCATGGTTCACCCAGAGTGTCAGTACCCATGCCCGGCTCATGGTTCGCCCAGAGTGTCAGTACCAGCTGGCTCATGGTTTGCCCATAGCATCAGTACCCACTGGCTCATGGTTTGCCCAGAGTGTCAGTACCCGTGTCCGCTGGCTCATGGTTCGCCCAGAGTGTCAGTACCCGTGCCCGCTGGCTCATGGTTCGCCCAGAGTGTCAGTACCCGTGCCCGCTGGCTCATGGTTCGCCCAGAGTGTCAGTACCCGTGCCCGCTGGCTCATGGTTCGCCCAGAGTGTCAGTACCCGTCCCGCTGCTCATGGTTCGCCCAGAGTGTCAGTACCCGTGCCGCTGGCTCATGGTTCGCCCAGAGAGTCAGTACCCATGCCCGCTGGCTCATGGTTCGCCCAGAGTGTCAGTACCCGTGCCCGCTGGCTCATGGTTCGCCCAGAGTGTCAGTACCCGTGCCCGCTGGCTCATGGTTCGCCCAGAGTGTCAGTACCCGCGCCCGCTGGCTCATGGTTCGCCCAGAGTGTCAGTACCCGTGCCCGCTGGCTCATGGTTTGCCCAGAGTGTCAGTACCCGTGTCCGCTGGCTCATGGTTTGCCCAGAGTGTCAGTACCCGTGTCCGCTGGCTCATGGTTTGCCCAGAGTGTCAGTACCCGTGTCCGCTGGCTCATGGTTTGCCCAGAGTGTCAGTACCCATGTCCGCTGGCTCATTGTTCAGCCTGAGTGTCAGTACCTGTGCTCCCTGGCTCACGGTCTCGCCCTGAGCGTCTGGGCACTCGCTGGCTCATGGTCTCGCCCTGAGCTCTGCCCTGTCTTGCCTGGCTCATGGTCCTGCCCAGAGCGTCTGTACCCGCATAGCTCATGGTCCCGCCCAGAGCGTCTGTACCCGCCTAGCTCATGGTCCCGCCCAGAGCGTCTTTACCCCTCCTAACTCATGGTCCCGCCCAGAGTTTTCCACCATTTTTGTCTTGTGCCCCGTTTGTTCCTTCCGTGCTCCTCCTCATCTAGGTATTCCCAATACTGGCTTTCATGCAGTCTGTACCTGGTTTTGGGGTTGCCACCATAGTTGCTGCGGGCCCCTGACCTATGTGGAATTCCATTCTGTGATTTGGATGGGGAGGAAGGGGCATTAAGGGGTGGGGGGTACTGCCACGGTTCACGCCGCGGTCCCTGTCGTGGACCGTCGCCGTGTCCGTGCCTGCTATGTCTCCGCTGAGGCTCCCTGTGCAGGGATCCCGGTGGCCTGTCCTCACTCCTGCTTTCTGGGGTCCTGTATGTGCGCTGCGTCTCCTAGGGCGCGCGCGGCAGCTTCCTGCCCTTTATTGGGTCTGTGTCTCTGTTGTCTTCCTCTTGACCTGACTATAAGAGGAACTTCCTGTCCTTGCTCCAGTGTCAGTCCATTGTTGTGCCTCATGCTGAGTGTTAGTCCATCAGAGCTCCTGCCAGCTTCTCAGGTTTGCTATTCTGGACTTAAGCCCTGATTTGCCTGGTTCAGTTCCTGCTGTCCATCAGAGCTCCTGACCACCTGTCTGTCGTTTCTGCTGTTCCTGTACCCGTCCAGTACCTGCTGTGTTCCTGCCGTTGCACCTGTCTGGTTTCCTGCCCTATCGTGCTATGCATATGTTTATTTCTGCTGTGTCCAGCTGTTGCATACATTTACCTGCTGTCCTGTCTACCACTGCTCCCAGTGCCTGGGGTTCCTGTCCTGCACCTCGGCTGTCACTGCAGGTAGCCACGTCAGGTGTAGCGACCTGGGGGTTCCCCGAAGCAAAGTCCGTCCTGCTTTGTGGCGGGCTCCGGTGAAGACCGGGGGCCCCTTTGTCTACGCTCCCTGGCGTGGATCTCCATCTACCATCTCGCCTGCGGTGATCACAGTGGATCCACACCCGGTTACCAGTGATCGCCGTGTCAGTGCCCACTGACACTGTCGGACGTTACAGTATGGACTGACCATCGTCCACATCCATTACAATTATGTGTAAAGTTTTGGGGTACCACACGTACCACCATAGAGTCGCCCCAAGGGGAAAGAAAAAAGAGGGGGGGGAGTGGAAAGATAGTGACATAGAAAACCTAAGGCAGGTCACTGCGGTATCATAGAGAACCAAATTCGTATCATGGAACCTGAAAATGGCCCCCCAGCCGTAAAAAGACGTCCAAACAAGTCCACGTCCTATGCAAAGGGCACTCCTCCCACCAATAGGTCTTGCTTTAAAGAGGACCTGTCACATAGTTTGTGCCCTCCTTGCTGAGGGCAGAACAAGCTAGTGTCAGACATGCTGTTTCCAGTGTTGTGTCCCTTATTCTATAAGGTGCTGTATTTTTTGTGTATTTAATGCTCAAATCTGCAGTTTTCAGCCAGAAGAGTCATTCGAAGAGTCATTCAAAGAGTCAGTTATTTTCAAACCCCGCCCATCTGAGGATAGCCCCGCCCACTCAACTGATAAACCTATTACTTTGAATAGGTAGAAACATGTGAATAAACTGTCAGTGGGGCAGGGCTACCTTTGGTGGGCGGGGCTTTAAAACCTTCCCCATGAATAAAAGATTTGAGGGGTGAATGCTCTAAAACTACAGCATCTTATAGAATAAGGGAGACAGCGCTTGAAACAGCAGGTCTGACACTAGCTTGTGCCGTCCTCAGCAAGGGGGGCATAACCTATGTGACAGGTTCCCTTTAAGTTGTAAGATATGAGCAAGAAGTTTCAAACAAGGGCCAGTAGAACCATGTTTTATTGAGTCGTTGCAACTGATTGGGGGAACGAGCCACCAATTCTTCCATTCTATGAATGAAATCAATTTCCACTTACCAGTCTGCAATAGAAGGGGGCGTGGAAGATTTCCATCTTCTAGGTTTAACCGTCTTAGCGGCCTGGATCAAATGCCTGAGTATGTATTTCTTATATTTGGAAACTGGCATATCAAACATGAAGAGCAGAATGGCCTCTGGAGAGTCAGGAAATGAAACTTCTGTGACATCTTTAACCCTTACCGCCGGAGCCAGTTTTGGCCTCTCTGACAGAGCCCCATTTTTGAAATCTGTCATGTGTCACTTTATGTGAGAATAACTTTTTGACACTTTAACCTATCCATGCGATTCAGAGACTGTTTTCTCGTGACACATTGTGCTTTAAGAAGTTTTGGTCCAAAAAATTGCTTGTTTATTTATGAAAAATATCAAATTATCGTGAAAAATTGTGAATAAAAATTTACCAATTTCAAACTTCAAAATTTCTGCATGTGAAGACAGGATAGTTATTCCACTCAAAATTGTCTATAAACTAATCATCTACCTTATGTCTTGCTGTAGTTTGGCATCATTTTTTTAAAATGTCTTTTTTTTTTCTTTAGACATTAGGGGGCTTATAAATTTAGTAGTAATTTTCAAATTTTTTTCAAGAAAATTTGCATTCCAACTTTACATTTTTTAGGGACAGTTCAGTTCCTAACCGTGACTTTGTTTGACCTGTTGACCCTAATCTAAGAAACTACACCCCTTAAAGTATTCAAAACAGCATTTAGGTGATGGGTTTATTAACCCAATTAGGTTGTTTCACAGGATATTAAAGCTAAGTGGAAGCGAAATTTCATAAAATTTCACTTTTTTTGCAGATTTTCAATTTTTTATACATTATTGACTAGAATACGGTAACCAAATGTTATTGGGAAATGCAGATTAATATTGATTCCCCAGATTCTGCCATTTTTTCAGAGAAACCATATGTGTGACCTATCGGTGCATTATTTGGCTCAAACCACAAGCCCCAGAATTAGGAGGAGAGCCTACTGGACTCTGGGCCTCATTTTCATTACGATTTTATTTAGGGGCCATTTCAGGTTGCGGAACCCTAAGGTTCCTAAAACTTAAAATAAATCCCCTAAAAAGACCCCATTATTGGAAACGACACCCTTACGGAATATATCAAGAAGGGTGTAGTGAGCATCATCGACACAACAGGTGTGTCACAAAATTTTTTAGCTTTCGGCTCTAAAAATTAAAAAATTTATTTTTTCAAATAGTCTGCAATTTTGCTTGAAAATGTTTAATTTTTACAAGGGAATTCTTGGAAAAAAGCCACAAATTGTGTTACGCAAATTTTCTTCACAAGTTCGGCAATACCCTACATTGGGTGTTAAAACTGCTTGTTTAAGGCGCATGGCAGGGGGTACAAGGGAGGGAGCGTTTATTTTGCCTTTGGCGCACCAGATATTGTGCTGGCCATGTGCATCTGCAAAGCCCCCAAAGTACTAGAACAGGAGTGAAACCTTCCAGAAGTTTCCCCATTTTGGATTCAAAACACCCCTTCAGGGATCTCATCTAAGGGTGTATTTGCATTTTGGGCGCACGGGCGGTGTTCCGTTAGGTTTTGTTTTTTTAGCATTGGGCCATGGAAATGGACGGGGGGAAAGCAGTTCCGCCTTTGTTTTTGGGCTTAATTTTTTTACATTATCCCCCATACGGGATAAATGACGGGATAACTTTACTATGGGGGTCGTACAATGATATAGATTTTAATAGGTTTTATGTTTTTATTACTTTTACACAATAGAAGCGAGTTTTTTAAAAAAGTTGCGTTTTTTTGTTGTCCTTTCTGACAGCCATAGCTTTCTTAATTTTTGCATATGGAGCTGATTGTGGGCTTGTTTTTTTAGAGATGAGTTTGTTGTTTTTATTGGTACCATTTACGGGGGGCATGTTGATGCTTAGATCACTTTTTATATAATGTTTTGTGAGGATTTATTTGGTACAAAAATACAGCAATCCTGGCAGTGTTTTTTTATTTTTATTTTGTTTACAGCGGTCACTGGCTGTGTGGTACATATGACCAGCTAGTTTTACTCGTAGGTTGATACGATTACAGCGTTTACCACATTTGTTATTTTTTTTAATGTTTTACTGCTTTTACACAATAAAAAACACTTTTATTTGAAAAGGAAAACCTTGTTTTGCATCGCCGCAGTCTGAGAGCATAACTTTTTTTTATTTTTTGTTTATCGGAGCTGTTTAGGGGACTGTTTTTTGCGGGTGAGTTGACGTTTTTATTGGTAACATTTTTGGGGGGAAAGACTTTATAGCTCGCTTTTAAATCTGGTTTTTTGGAAGGCAGGGTGAAGAAATTACTGCAAATCCTAGCAGTGTTTTTATTTTTAATAGCGTTCAACGTTGCATTATCCGTGACAATTTGTTTACTCTGTGGGTTGAGACAATTACGGTGATACCCAATTTATGTAGTTTTTTTATTTGAACGCACAATTTTTTTGAAAAAAAAAGTTGTTCTTATTGTATAAACTCTATATTTATGCCATTGCTATCTTCATAGATAGCCAGAACTTTTTATATTTTTCCAATCTTACAGAGCTGACGTTAAGGATATTTTTTTTGCGTGATGAACTGACGTTTTTAATTGGCATCACTTTGATGTTGATATGAGTTTTGATTGACTTTTTTACACCATTTTATGTGATGCTGCGGGATGAAGAAAAATCGCAATTCTGTGACTGTTTTTTGGGTTGTTTTTTTTTACGGCGTTCACCGTACGGGTTAATTAAACATGAAGATTTATAGGGTGGCTCGCTACGCACGCGGCGATTACCAAATGATGGGTACTTTATTTTTGATCTTTTTGGGGGAGATTGGCGTTTTTGTAAAGGGGAGGAATAGGGCAGGATATACGGTGTTTTTATTTTATTTTTTTGTGTATGTGTTTTACTTTTTTTACTCTTTTTTTAAATTTTTCCACTTTTTTACACTTTTCCCCAGGGGGGAATGGCATGAAGATGTCAGATCGTTCATGCAATAGGAGATCAGCATACAGCTTATAGGCGGTTATGCTGGTCTCCCATGGCAACTGCAGTCACGCTGGCCACAATGCATTGTAGGCATCGTGACGTAACAGACAACCAGGATGCTCTCATTCATGCGGTGTTCCGCGTGCTGTATGGTAGGAGTCAGTAGCGGCGGTGAGCGCAATTACTGCGCCGGATCTCGGGCAGGCAGGAGCCTCACTCCTGCCGCCCGCAGCTGCGATGTTCGCGTCCACGATGTCGCGACATCGGGGGTTAATCCCGCTGCCGTGAGCTCACTCACGGCAGTGGGGGAGGCGGCTGATGCTGGCAGGTAATATACCGTGGTTCCATGCCGCGATCTTGCGCGCTGGGCCTGTGAGCGCGCAAGATCGCCCTTGAGTACTCCATACCGTCAATTTGCGGGAACCCCTACCCGACATTGCCGTATGAGTACGGCAAATGTCGGTAAGGGGTTAATGGTTTTCAGGACTGATGTCCAGAATCCTTTAATTAAGGGGTAATCCCGCTAAATGTGTACCCTGGTACCCTCATGTTTCCCACACCTCCAGCAGGCATTAGACATAGCTGGGATACTGAAGTTTTTTTGAGTGAATTACAACAAAGATTCTGCGTCAAAATTCATGTTAAAAAAAGGACATAAAGGTCAACATGTATGTATGGGGCTGCGGAAGTTATCTGGTGTCTTTTCAGTCCAAAAACTGGCGCAGCCTTTCGCACTCGATGTATGAGAAGACGTACTTCATAACTAGGCGCATTATAAAGCACCTAAGATGCGGGGGCGTTCTGGAGGCGTATCACACTACGACTGTAGTATTCTACACATTTATGTCTGTCTTTAGTACGGCAATTCCAGGTGTCTTACTGCTGGAACAGGTAAACCACTTTAAGCGCGCATCCCCACGGCACAGGACAAATACCGGTCGGTTTATCCGACCGGTATTTGCACTGTTTTCGGGCCGTACACACGGCCACATGGGGATGCCTTTTCTCCGCGATTAGTGAGAAAAGCCCTCCTCCTTAGCATAGACATGTTCATATTCCGACCAAAAACCGGACGGAAGAATGAACATGTTCTATGTTTTTCAGCCCACGGCGGTTGACAAAAACGGGCGGAAAACACGTTGCAGGTGCGGATAAGTTTGTCGAATCAGCCGGTTTGTCAGCTGTTTGCAGGCAGTTTTCAAAAACGGAAACCCGGCTGTAAACCACATGTGGTGGGGACAGGACTAAAAAAGTGGTTTAACTGACACTGAGAGGAAGGTGTCGCTTTGTAGCTATGAAAGCACTAAGGGTGTCCACGGCGCGCGGCGCCGCCAGCTCGCCGCGGCCGTCCCCCAAGTGCGCCGGGGTCCGGCACGGGTGCTGCGGCTGCCCGCAAGCGTGTGGCCTTCTGCTCTGGGTGGAAAACCCCGTACTTACCAGTCCTCGCTCATGTTCTCCAGCTCTGGACAGCCGCCGCGCGCATAATCCCTGCTTAAGGCCGGGCGGCGCGCGACGGCTGGTCCGGATTTAAAGGGCCAGCGCGCCCTTTAATTGGTTATTGACGGCGCTGGTCTATATACTGGTTAGACGTCCCTAGCACTCGCTGGCCAGTCTGTTGGTGTGTTTAGGAGCCCTTTAAAGTGTGTTGAGTTCAGTCTTGATTTCCGTGGTGTACCAGTCCGCTGCTTTGTTTCCTTGACCTTGCCTGTTGCCGCCTGCACTGACGCTCTGCCTGCCTCTGACCAAGAACCTCTGCCCCTCGCCCTGACCTTCTGCCTGTCCGCCCGATACGCCTACCGGGATTACGATTTTGCACCACGCTGTTCCCCGGCAGGCAATCGATGCAAGTCACGTCAGGGGTAACGAACTGGCTTGCCTACCGCAGCAGCAAGTCCAATCCGCTTTGCGGCGGGGATCTGGTGAAAAACGGGGCTACTTAGATTTCAGTCCCTTGCGTGGCTTTAGCAGAACATCGCTTGCGTTGGCCACGCGATCCACTCCTCCGTTACAAGGGCCACATTGTATGAACCTGTTTAGGTCTAAATACTCACTTTTTACCCATGGGTTACTATGCATAATAATGTTGAGTTTAGACCAAAACAGGTTCAGTACATGTGGCCCTAAATCTATGAACACAGGTTAGAACAGGTTCATAGATTCAGGCACATTCTATGCTACTAAAGCGCGCAATAAAATAGGCGCCTGGGCGCCAAAAATCATACATGTCGCCCATAATGCTCATCCCAACCAAACACATAGGCATCCGTACAATGTGATCTTAGCTGGGGGTGCATTACAAAGTTTATGCATTCTTCATTACCAGAGTCAATAACTGATAAACGAACGGTATGTGTCCATTGATGGTAGAACGGGGGCCCTAAGACGCACCTACATGAACAATGCAATATACAGCAATATACATGTACCCATTGAAGCGCACTGCTGTGGTATCCAGGATCCAAGTAACACAAATGTTAAATACTCCTGTGTGCATTAGCTCTTAGGATGAATACTGTTGCTATCAATCCTATTTATGTTGCTTATAGCTATAACTTTATGTTCTTGGATTAAAAATCTATAACAAATCCCCCTCCTATCATGTACCAATTACAGTGCTTAGGACGACATGTATGATCTAGGAAAAAAGGGGGTAATTTGCAAACAGGAGAATCCAGTGGAAAAAAACGGAAAACTGTTCTACTGCAGGTCATAGATTTGGCGCATTCTAGTTCTACTGTGACAACTCCGGCTCAGGTAAACCATTTTTAACTTGTTCTGCCTGTTTCAGTAGTAATGCCCCCTGTTTTGCCATCCCGCATTAATAAATATGTAGAATCATACGATTGTGGTGCGACACTCCCCCAGAACACCCCAACATCTTGGGCGCCTCATAATGCGCCTAATTTTGGAGTACGCCTAGTCATACATCAAGAGAACAGGACTGCGACAATTTTTGGGCTGAAAGGACACCAGAATACTGGAGCAGCCCCGTACATACATGTTGCCCTAAATGTCTAATTATGTTTTAGAGGGGCCTTTAATTATCCTCAGATACTAGGGGTCAGGTGCCCCTACTAACCCTGTAACTACTTCACTCAGAGGCAACTGTTCATATAGTGATATATTGTAAACCAAAAGCCAGATATAAATACATGCTCTTATAAATAGTAAGTCTATTGGAAAAAATAGTTTTATAAACATAAGTTGAGCTTGTTCAAAATGCAGTTTTGCTGCAGTTTTAACTGCACTCCGATTAAACTGCCTTTATTACCAGCAAGCTTCTTTCAGTTGTCTCAATTGTACAGAAAGGTGTTTTAAGTAAGTAATCAATTATTGTGTTTGAAGTCTTGTGGATTACACACACTAATTGATTCCTCACTTTCCAAACAGGTTAAATAAGTGAAAGAAGCTTGCTGGTAATAAAAGCAGTTTAATTGGAGCGCAGTTAAAACTGCACCAAAACTGCGCTGTGTGAAAGCAGCCGAAACATCATAAACTATTGAGTGTGTGATGTTCTTTTGTCAGCATACATTTCACTAATGGTGTATTTAGAGTCCATGTGAACCTATTTATACAAAACGAGCAATCAAGGAGGAGGGTCTCACCACTATGCTTGCATGATTCCTACCATCCTTTGGAATGGGTAGTGGCATGAACTAGCATCATTAGGTGGAGGCTTCATTTTAACCCATTCACAAACTTAGCACATATGATATGCCCAGTGGATGAAAACTAATCTCTAGGCATCTTGATTCCATGATTTAGTGCCAGACCTAGCAGGTTTTGAAGCTTTTATTCTGCTTGCATGCCACAATATTGCCATCATATAGGGTGTGTATTGTATTACTCTCATTAAATCATCACTCCCAAAATTACACCAACCATCCCAGTTCCAGATCTGTATTATCTCTTTAAATCTTCACTTTTCTCAGGTCAACAGGATAAATATATCCTATTACCATAAGATAAACTATTGACATCAGTTGCATAAACTTTCTAGTTTTACATTTCAAAAGTAAAATATTTGGTGACATTGGATTAATGGGGGATATGTGACACAAGGTCATCACTAAGTTTTGCTGAGTGGGGCTAGAGAGTTAATGGGATTGTACTGTGGGAAAAAAAATTATTTTTACTTTAATCTCTCCCCCAAAAAGTTATTTTGTTTTTGACCCCTTTTTTAATTTTTTTTTGGGCTTCGTTTCGTTTTAAATCCCTGTTTTATGACAGGAAGCTCAGTAGTTCGATGCATCTGGACACACTGGAAACAGCTTTGTGTCGAGCCCAGGAGATCTGGTGACCAAAGGGGTTTGATTTTTTTCAAGGTAGCTTTTGACGCCATTCCCCTTTTGTCCTTCCTCCCAAGGCTTTCAAGAACAAAGTAGGAAACAGAGGGCATGCACTGAGACTTCAATGGGGTGGGAAAATAACATAGTACACAAGGAACCCGAGCTTCAAAATTTAAAGGAAGGACCTCCAAGGTCGTTTCTCAGGAATAGCCGTTCCCTCGCTACGCAGGAAAGGGCGCAGGAGCTCAGGAGTTACATTACTGAAGTCTTAGTTTTAGGGGAAAAAAGGGTTTTTTTTTTTTAACTTTGGGTTTTTTTTTGGCACTGAAGGGAAGGATGTCTGCTGTGCTGGAAAAAGAGAGTTCTAGAAGGGGCGCGGGGGTATTTAAATATGGATGAGGAGGGAGGACAATCCCGAAAAATTTAGGGGTGAATTTTGAAGGGGGCAGTATATCGGTGGGTTTAAAAAAAGGACTGTGGGGGGAAAAGGGGACTAGACCAGTGAAAAAGGAGATCCATGTTTTCAAACCCGAATTAAGATATAGGTGCCCTGTCGTCTACTAAAAGGTGTAATATTTAAAACCCTTTTGTCTACTGAATGGGGAATGTTTTAACCCCGCTGGGGCTACTGAAGGGTGATGTATAATCCCATGGTCTACTGAAGAGATGTTAATCCATGCGTCCTGAAGTGAAAATTTTCATGTTTTTAACTAAAAAAAGGAAAGTTCCCCCTGTTTACCCGGGGTAATTTTTGGGGGAAAAAACCCCAATGGGTTTTGAAACCAAATTTTCCCCCTTTTTAGGGAAAAATTTCCTTTCTACTAATTTGGAAAAGAAAAATCCCCCGGGGCAAAACCTTGATTTATCAGTTTTTTAAATACTGCCTTTCCTGCCAAGGCCCCAACTTATCCAAAACCCCTTTGAAATAAAAATTTTTTTTTTTTTTTTTTTTACTTTTTTTACAGAGGAGTTCGTCTGAAAGATCGAACCGAGTATTTTTGGTAAGCATTAATTTAAAATTTTAAAGGGATAGGGGAAAAATGCCCCTTGTGGAAACCCCATGAAAAGGATCATTGGTAACCCCGTTAAATATACCCTTTGTTTTCTATAGTGAATTTTAAATCCCATTTTGCACAATTTTTTCCCTCGCCCAAAGTTTTTATGTTTTATTTCCCAAAATTTTTGGGGCAGTTCAAAAATGTTAACCCATGTATAATCCCATGCTGTCTACTGAAGGGTAATTGTTTAATCCCAATGTTCTACTAAAAGGGGTAATGTGTAATCCCATGCTTTCTACTGAAGGGGTAATGTATAATCCGGGATTTCTACTGGGGGGAAATGTTAATCCCAGTGTCACTGAGGGTAATGATAACCCCCATGTTTCTACTAAAGGGGAAATGTATAATCCATGGTTACTGAATGGGTAATGTAAAACCCCCATGTGTCTACTAAAGGGGTTATTAAATCCAAGTGTCTCTGAGCGGGGAATGTAAAATCCCATGCTGTCACTGAGGGGTAATTTTTTAAAATCCATCGGGTTACTGAGGGGGGAATGTATAATCCCATGCTGTCATGAGCGGGAATTTTAAAACCCCATGCTGCTACGAGCGGGTTTTTATAATCCATGCTGTCTACTGAATGGGTAATGTATAATCCCATGCTGTCTACTGAGCGGGTGATATATTATCCCATGCCATCTAATGAACGTGTTATATGCAATCCCATGCCATCTAATGAACATGTTAGATATAATCCCATGCTGTCTAATGAAAGTGTAAAACTGGAACGGAAATTAAAGTGTCTTTTTCAAAATGTCGGAAGTCTAGAACCAAATGGGGGGGAACTTGAGTTGCTATTCTAGGGAGCGATTGTGGGGTTTGGGTTTTGTTGGGACATGACTGGACTCTTTGCATGATTGGTCTGTTAACCTTCAGGGTTTTACTCTATTTAGAAAGGACAGGGCAAACAGGCAGGTAGGAGGAGTGTGTCTGTATGTGAGGAGTGATATGAAGGCAAATGTGAAAGAAGTAATAGCGGGTGAAGATGTAAAAATCTTGTGGGTGGATATACAAGGTTAGGAATTAATGCAGAAAAAAATATTATTGGTGTAATCTCCAGACCCCCTAGCATCACTGAGGAGATAGAGGTTCAGCTGCATAAAAAATGTGGGGGCAGCACGGGCGAGTACTTTTGGTAAAAAGGGTGACTTAAATTTCCCCCAAATTTTTGATGGGGTCAGGGTTCTGCTTCCCTAAAAGGGTGGAAGTACTTAAACCCTGTGACAGGATTTTTTTTGGGGGGAGTTATGAAGATCCCACTAAAAGTGTGCTTGTTGGATTGGTAATTTTCCATTAAAGAAATTGTTGGAGCGGTACTGTTTCTGAAAACTTTGGAACAGCGACCACTTTTAATTCTTTTTTAGTTTAAATAGGAAAAACAAACATAGAGCGGGGGAGAGCAAAATTTTTAATTTTAAAAGGCTAATTTCCCCCGTATTGAAAACCAACCCCACGGGCATAGACCTGAGCAGTATATCATAAAATAGTGAAGACCAAAGTAGGGAGCTTTAAATATACTCTTTCGAAATTGATAGCAAAATGTCCCCTATGGGAAACAATATAGGCAATTTTAAAATAAATAACGGCTTTACCTTCTTTTAAAAAAGAGAAAAAAAAAAATTTAAAAAAAGGGGAATTTAAAAAATAAGTCAGAGGGGTTGATCGTTTTTTGAAAATTACAAGAGCTTAATAAAATTTTTAATTAAGTGTCAAACAAAAATGTATTTCTGCGCAGCGGTTTGGAACACCCCCTTTCTGTGTTTTGGCAGACTGATATGTCTTTTAAGCCGGGTTAACACACCCCGGATGGAAAATCCCCCCTTGCTGTGTTTGGCTGCCTGCACTTTTGTGCTTATCCCCTCTGAGCTGGGGGAAAAATGAATGGAACAAGTGCCTCAACTTTTTTCTGGCGAAATAAAGGGTGTGTGAGCTTTTCTATGCTCATCTCCCAGCTCTTTAAACTGAGGATCTGGGCAATTACTAGGTCTGTAGCTGCTAGATTCATTCTCTCCCCCCAAATAACACAGCCTTAGGCTATGTCTACACTGCATCAGACAAAAAACGGCTCGAAAGCAGCCATTTTTTTTCTGATGCAGGACCGTGGTTTTTTGTCACAATTTGTACAAAAACTGTGGTTGCTTCTCATCTGTATTGTATGGGAAGACGGAAAAAAACTAAAAAGCCTGGGGGTACAGTACAGTATACAGTATAAAGTTGTATAAACCCGGGGCCCGAAGACGAGCAAAAAAAAAGACGGTGTAGAGATTTCCCGTGTTTTTTTCTATTGCCACCCATGGGGCTGCAGGAACAATCGTATCTTCAGCGTTTTTAAAAAACTAAAAGCGCCGAAAATACGATCGTAATCCTGTGCATTGGAGACATAGCCTTGTACAGACTCCCCCTCTATCTCCTGATAACAGAGGATGGAGGGGAGGGCAATGTGCTTTCCTCACATTTGTTTCATCAGTTCAGGCTGTATGTATAACTGTTTATAGCAATGCAGGGGATCTGCTTACAAGGAGTTTGTGTAGCCTGGAGCTTATAGCTCTGCAGCCAGAAGCATAGCAGGAGGTCTGCAGAGCTGACATCCTCCCCTTCAACTGCTAACACAGACTGATGATATCACAACTCTTCAGTGAGCTGTGGCAGGAGAGGCACACCCACTGAAAGAAGAGACTCGCCCCTGGATTTGAAGCTGAAACAGAGATCAACAGCTCAAGTCTGTGAAAGCTTGTAATGATAAAACCCCTTTAAATACCGGTAATGGGGTAATATTACTGCTGTATAAAGCACTGGTGTGACCTCACTTAGAATATACTGTTCAGTTCTGGGCTCCAGTTTATAGAAAGGATGTTATTGAGATAGAGAGAGTACAAAGACGAGCAACCAAACTTATAAGGGGATTGGAGCATCTTAGTTATGAGGAAAGGATAAAAGAATTAAACTTATTTAATCTTGATAAAAGACGGCTCCGGGGAGACATGATTAATTTATATATGTATATAAATGGCCCCAACAAAAAGCAAAAAATGGGTTAAGCTATTTCATGTAAAACCCCCTCAAAAGACAAGATGGCATTCCCTTCGGCTGGAGAAAAAAGGATTCAAGCTCCAGAGGAGAAAAGCCTTCTTTACCATGAGAACTGTGTCTCTGTGGAATCACAGCCTGAGGAGCTGGTCACAGCAGGAACAGGTGAGGGCTTCAAGAAAGGCTTAGATAACTACCTGAAACTAAAGATTATTAATACGTATGTAGCTGCATAAAATATCTAGATCCAGTCTGATGGCGGCTCTGGAGTCAGAAATGAAATCTTACTTAGAGCAGAGTTGCTGTTGCCATATAGGTTTCAAAGCTTATTTTCCCCTCCCTTGGTTGAACTTGATGGACATATGTCTTTTTTCAACTGTACTATGTAACTTAAAATTTTTGGATCCCAATGCAAAATCTGTAACAGGGCCCTCTCTGCCATGTGCTGTTTATAATACTGGTGCTTTATTATGTAGCAGTGAGATCTAGGTGTATCTGCTTCTTCTGTACCCCTTATAGCTACACACCTAATTTAGGCTTTGTATACTCAACGAAAATGGTGGCAAAATCTTGCATTTTTTAACAAGATGTACACATCTCGGGCGACATGTCAGAAAAGAGGCGCTTCCACGCCAGTTTTAAGGCGCATTAAATGAGAGTATAATGCGCCTGAATAAATAAACCTGCCAAAAATCTGTCGTGTGGTATTCCTTGTATAGCTTATTTAATGCGCCTAATTTAGGCGTATACCAAAAGAAAAGGTGCATAGCATATCATTGCTAGCGTATTTGATGTGCCTACTTTAGGCGCATTCAAAAGTGTCAAATGCGCCTGGTTTTGGTGTACGACAGTTCATTTATATAGAGAATATGGTGTCAACAGTTTTTTGGTGCAAAAAAAAGGTGCAGCCCTAATGTAACATGTTGCCCCTAATCAGGGGCATAACTAGAAAAGCCTGGGCCCCAAAGGAAACTTTTGGATGTGGCCCCCCACCCCCCCCCCTCGCCCAC